>JAQMCX010000021.1:11459656-11510488 GCA_029814765.1 Acanthurus leucopareius | reverse complement strand
TGTGAAGCACTTTGAGTTGCATTTTATTTTGTATGAAAAGTGCTATATAAATAAAGTTTGATTTGATTTGATTTGATGATTTCTTTTAAAGTTTGCAAAAAATTAGGTATAAACACAAGGCCAGAGAGGCAGCCCAGCAAGTAGAGGAGTTTCCAGGTTTAGCATGATGACACTGAAGGTTCTCCAAAACCTCTACAGTGTCATTTGGCCGCTTGCTAGCAGCAGCCTTTTTAAAGACTCCAAAAGCTTCAAAATTCACAAACAAAGTAGCAATGCTAACAAATTTCCATTTTAACTTACTTTCTGTGTTAACTTACTTATTTCCCCCAAGTGATATTTTGACTCAGCATCTGTCCGCTATGGTTTTGATGTGCACAAATTCCTGAATGTTGATAGTTTTGCAAGATTCAGTCATAAATGACACTGTAGGACAAGTAGAAGGGTCGGTGTGTTGGTAGGGGGGGTTTTGACATTACCAAAGCTTTCACTGGTCATCCTGGGATAATAGTTGTAAAGATATTTCAGTTTGGACCTTTTTCATGGACTGAACAACATCGCTAATTACAGAGCCATGCTGTGAGCAGATCAAGAAATCTAACAGCTTTTAAATTAAAATATCTTTCTTCAATCAATTTTGAAAGTTGTTTACTAGGCTACATATCAAACATTAGATCAACTGTCTTTCCTGGAAGTGAAAAAAGTTAGGCTAGGCAACATCGTGTTTAGGCCAGTTGACTGTTTTGCCACATCAAAGGAAAATCCCTGCCTTAATAAACGGTGCTGCACGCCTTCGCCCGCTGCTATGCAGTTAATGTGGCTGGTGTGATGGTTTGTAATGACAGCGGCAATAGGGTGACAGGCAGCGAAGGGCAACTTTAGCTAGTTGAGCTAAAGTGGTGAGATGACTGCAGAGCCTACAGCTGCAGTTCAAAGCCTATCAGCGTTTGAATCTTAACAAGAAGGAAAAAAGGCCCCTGTGCATAGGGAGAGAGGGCAGAGCCTGGCTTAGATCTTCAACCTCTGTGCACACACACACACACTCGCAAATCCACGGCGCAGGCAAACACATACACTGACATCAAAACACAAACATTAAAGGGTGCACAGACAATCACATCAAGACACACAGCGAGAGCCACAAGAGTGCTGACACACAAATATACAAAAAGCAAACAAGCTCATACACACACGTCAAGAAATCACCAAACACACACACACGCACACAAACGCACACACACACACTCGCCATGACTCCTGTGTTCCTGGCTGGCCAGCTGTGGGAGGTCACACAGACATGACAGTTCTGCTATCAGGCCAGCATTAAGGCCTGCCGCTTTAAACACAGCCTTTTGAAGTCACACCAAAGTCAGACACTAGGATCTCTCATCTCCCATCTCCCTTTTAACACTGCAGTGCCGACATTTCATTCTGCCACCCCTTTCATGCTCCCGGCTTTGAATTCTGCCTTTAAAAGACTAATTTTAACTTCTTCAAGGCTGGAAAAACAGGCAAAGGCGTGTCGTTAAGATTCTTCCGCCTGACGTGCCTCTTTTTTCAGCAAAGTAACGGGTGTTCAAAGGTAGCCAGGGTCCACCAAAGTAACGCGGTGTCTCTGATGTTCAGTGTCAGCGGGCTGATAAATGGAGCATTATGCCTTTGACAGGTTTTGCACATCAGCTTTTATCTTGAGGGTATCGTGTTAAAGTTGCTGTGAAAATAAGCAGGATACCAAGACACCTTGAAAAATTAGCCCCCGGAACATCTTATAAATGAGAATAATGAATGTGTTAGTTAAGGATTTTTCTCTTCAGTATCTGCTTTATCATCCTTATTGGAGGTCACAATCATCCAATCCTCCTTTACTTGTTGTCGAACTTAACCTTTCTACAGTCATAAAGTACACATCCTCAAACCAAAACATCACTGAGGTTGTTTGCCTGTGTCCATATCTAAATGATCCATTTGAGCGTTTTGTCCCAGAATTAACCCTAACCCCGATTGGTAGAAGAAAACCAAAGTAATTATTCCAAATTCTAGCCACGGCAGAACACACCAGCATTCAAGACAGCAATATTCTCAAGGTAAATCCAATAATTTTGATTTTGTTGCCACAATCATATATGTTTGCAGAGGATGAGGGAGTCTGTGTCATTGTATTCAACTTTTCCAAACTTAAACCAGTGGATTTGCGCTATTGACCTTGTGAGGGAATACAGCTAGAGTCCAAAAGAGAAGGTGCATTTTTTAAAAGATCAGTTAGTACCAAATGCATCTCTTGACTTCATTTCTGGCCCTGTGAGTGCTCCCTGTAGTCTTGTCATATCTAATCGTCAAGCTAGTTTAAAGCAAACTTTTGAAATGAGAAACAAAAATAAAAGCAAAAGCATTTTAGTTGCTTTTTCTATCAACTAGTTTGGACAAAATAGCCAAAGTTGCACAAGGGTGACGGTGTAGGCCACATCAGGAATGGCTGTAATAAACAGAGTAGAAAAACTAGAGGTCACGAGCCACACAAAATCATTTCTTTGCAGACTATCATGAATAAGAAGACAAAACAAAAACAGTCACCTCATCCAACTATAGGAGGAAAACAAGAGAGGTTTCCATAAACGTTTTCTCCTTCTTTTTCTTTTCTTGGAACATCTGATCAGTCATGTGAGTTAAATGCTTGCTACATCAAAACTTATTTGGAAAAAGTGTTTCCATCTCCTAATAAGAACAAGTTCTTTTAAAAAAAACAGCAAAATTTTTCAAAATTCGCTTTTCTCGTCCACTTTTTCTGATACAAAACCTCAAAATGCACAGAGAAATATGTTGATGGAAACATGACTTACATCTCCAGGCTTTCAGTGCGTTTTGCATGGGGAGGGTGAGTGAATTCCTCACTGCCACTTTCTTGTCAAAATTGTGGTTAAAAATGGTATTAAATGATTTTCTCTTCATGCTCAAAAAAGCCCAAAGTCGACTGTTATTATGAGGATGAGACCACAATCTATGGATGAGATACAAATGCCTTAAAGCTGGGTAATGTTCAACATGAACAACTTTATAACTTATAAAATAGCCAGTCAAAGGTTGGATGAAAAGCTACAGTCAAAGAGTTCGGCAGGACAAGATGACTCATGCAAACAGGGATAATGACACACGCTTTCAGACAGTGTCCCTTTGAAGGCATTCATGGTATTGCTGTCATTTTCACACACAAAAACTGACAGAAGTAGAAAAAAGAGGAAAGAAAAAAGCTTGAGAGAGAACTTCAAACAAGTGGGGCATGCTTGTCAAATTATGTGTTTCAAAAAAGAGCTGTGGTCGGACACGCGATGCCAATTCGGAAAGGTGTGGAGGAAAGGAAATTGAGATGCCATTCAACTATCTGAAACATCTGCGGTACATCTACGGCTAAAGCATCCCGACACCTTCTGGGGTTTGGTGAGGTGCACAAACTGTCAAACTGCAGAGGTCCGTATGCACGTAATAATGTTCTATCATGTTCTGTTTAGCTCCCGTCACATTAAGATGTCTGAACAAACGAATGACACTGTTGTTTGTGTGGTATGGACGGGCTCTGCAAATAGATTACGGGAAAAAAAAAATGGATATATAAAGAATTTATATATTTAAGTTAATTCCACAGGCAAAATAACTTCTTTGTCGAACTCAGAAGCCCCACTTCATCGGATGGCGCCATATTTTTTTTTTATTGAAACTCAAAATAAGTGATGACAGGCTCAGTCTGAGGTGCTGAAAAAGTGTTCATCACGGCCCAGGGTGAGAACTTTGGTCCGTTTGCTTTTTGGTTGGAACAGCTAACTTGTTTTGGTGTGTATGCCCCCCCCACCCCCCAACCAAACGCACATACTCATATACCCCTCCACAGCCCTCCTCTGTAGCTGACCCAGTCTAATTTTTCTGTTTACTCCACTCAGTGTTTCGCAGTTGAACAGATCAAACGCGCTGCTAAGCTGTGGGTTTGTTTACTCCGGCTCTGACCCACGCCCAGCCAGGGACGCGCGAGCACTGCAGCTCTTTTTCCACATTTGGCATTTTTTTGCTTTTCATCTGGATCACAGCCTTCCTCTCCCTCCCCTCCCTCATTCCTACTTCTGATGACTCCCCTTGCCCTCTTTGCCCCTGAAAAGTTTTGTTTAGCAGATATCCGAGGCCTTTTGTATGTCTTAGTTTTACGTAGACATCTGACTGTAATCGATTATCTCTTTTTTGCTCTTTCTTCTCTGCACCTGTGCAGCCTTCATCAACAGTCACACTCCCCATGACTTCTTTCATCACATTTATTAACGTTTTTTTTTCTTTTTTTTTTAACTCACACGCAGCCTCCGCTTGATATTTCCCTGACTTCTCACACGTTCCCTGTTATCCTTTCTAATTCTCCGCTTTGAAACAATTCTCCCATCTTTGTGCGCCTTCCCAGTCATGCACTCCTTTGCAAGCAAATGCACTCACATGCGTGCTCACACGTATGCTGATACAGGCTGTGTGTGATGTGAAGCCAGGTCTGTTCCTTTCCCAGGCAGACAAGCAGGAGTGAGGACCCTCAGCTCAGTTCAACTCCCTCCCTGACTCCTTCTTTTTCCTTCCTTCCTATCTTCTTTTTCATTGCCAGCAAGGTAAAGACACAAGTTGGAGGATTGAAAGAGAGTCCCAGGGGACACAGAGCTGCAAATAACCAGGAGTGATGATTGCGTAAGGCCATGTGGTAATCAAGTAACAATTTTTGACCTTGGTCTTCTGTGTTCTCCGTCTTTCAATTTCACCAGAATGGGTCTTTAACAACTATAGTTTAATGCTTTGATAGACAATTAAGATGATCGGTTTGCTCTGATGGTTTCTACAGCTAAAGAGAAAATTGTTTTTCAGAAGATCGTGAGAATTTAAACTCCCTTAACACAACTCTCCTGTCCTACTCAGTGTTTTTTTTTCTTATTAAGAGTAAAGATTCCAAATTGTTTCTGATAGACTTAGGTTGGTAATCTAGTGGGAGTATTTGGCACTTTAAGCCCTCACTCATTTTCAACTCAATCGTGTTTAAGTTTTTGTGTTTTAATTATACAGTTTCCTTTTCCCGTTTATATATACTTTTGTATGGTTTGTTGTTGTGTATTTCCCTTTTAACCGCTTTTTATTTTCCTTTGGAGCACACTGTCACCCTGACTCATAACAGTTGAACATGAGAGTTCATTGATCCAGCCAAAGGTCCTGTCTGTCCTTCTTTGACCCGTCCTCTACCTCTCTTTTCACTACACTGTGGTATCAAACTACATAATTCTTTCCAAGCAACTTCCTTTCACATAATTTTAAAAAACTACCAACTTTAAAATAAAGGATTGTCGAGATGATCTATTGTATCACCTTAAATTATGGTCTTTTAGTGTTTCTGGTGGTGTGAGAACATAAAACAGCTCATTACCTAAAGGGCTTTGGAGTTATGTGGGTGTTGCTTGTATCTAAGAGACTGAACGTGGGCTGTGCTTTGGTGTTCACATGGTTCACAGTCTAACTTTTCACTGTAGTTGATTCACAGAGTCAGGAGGCATCATGCTAATCATTCCCACACAGTTACAACCGACAAGAAACCTGATCTAGCATATGAAGATATAGATTATTGCAAAGGATATAAAACAGATTTATTAGATGAGAGCGTGTTTCTGTACTTCAGTGGATAAAAAAGCTCATCATTTGACTTTCTCATTTGAAAATAAAGGGGCTGATTTGTTGTGATCCTGCTGTGTTTATCCAGGGGGCATGAGAGCATTCTTATTGTTTAATAATCAGAGGGATGTTTAGATTGTAGATGCAGGTTGGAGCAAAAAGAAGCCAGACCCACCATCTCTGCATGCAGCGCCCCAAACAAGAACCACATGTCCCAGTCCTGGTTCTTTAATGCTCTCTCTCTCTCTTTCTCTCTCTCTCTCTCTCTCTCGCTCTCATACCCCAACTTCCCTCTCTCCGCCCCATCCTCATGCTACAGAGTCTCCTCAGCCCCTCACCCTGGGAAAAAACGTGGAAGCTCAAAGATTCAAAAACACATGTGGTTAGCCATAAAACTTCACATGCACTCTGTGTACCCTAAGTCCCCCCCTCCAGCCCCCCAACCCCACGCTCACATCTCCTCCAACCACTTAAGCCAACCAACGCACATCGACCTACAAGGAGGAGAAAAGTCATACATGCGAGGAGACGTGAAAACAATGGGGCAAGGAGGAAGCAACATCAGGCAACAATCTGAGCTGTCTGTGGCGGCGAGCAAAAACAAAGAAGTTTTGGGGGGGGGTTGGTGGTGGGACAATGGCGACAGTCAGAAACAAGGTGACTGCAGGCTACCATTCCTGCACGGGCCCAGAACAATGCCTGTCCTGTGGCTTGAAGGGGCTGCGCCGTGCACTGGGTGAAATTCAAGACAAACGTAAACACCAAAGGAGGACAATGGTGCTCGCTCTCTTTACAAAAGATGATTTTCCTTCGGCTGCAGGGAGGATGCATACAGATCCTCCGGTGCAGCCGGCCGGCGATCGTACCTCACGTCCTTACCGCTTTTTTAGCAGAACAGCATCCGATACCACTGTGCTACACTGGTTACAGATTGGGTTTCTGGCCCTCAACATCAAACTCCTGTCTTCTACATTTCCCAAAGCATTTGTGAGATACATAATCTCTTCAGATTCTTGCCATGTGATTAAGGAGAGAAATATAATGCCCCTTTTTTTCTTTCAGCGCTATTGGGAAAAAGAGACTACTTTGAAAGATTTGTTTCAACCTTCAAATGTTTTGGTCACATATGTTGGGTATTAAGTTTCGAGACGCTTGTCTTTTAAAAACAGGAGCAATCCAATGTATTGTTCCAAGCTTACAGACATAGGATATCATCTTTACTGGCATTCTGTATGACTTCATCGTCCTATAATGCATATCTAAGTGATGCCTTTTTCCTCTCTGTTTCATTTGAACAGTCTATGAGATACAGAAAACCTGCTGATGTCTTTAAGGGGACAAATTTTCATTCTTTTTTACCAATCAGCCGTCATCCTGACGAATCAGCCAATTTGGCAATGGTTAATACTAAAGGCATGGGTACTTATCATTGGTTAAAATAAAGTATAAGATCGAATAAAGTCACATGATTGGTCAAATGATGGGGGGATCAGCTACCACAGTGGCGCCTAGCCAGGTTCCAGACGAGGCCTGTTGGTTGACCACAGTCCCATGACTGTCGGGGTCGATGCCTGCATGGAACGAATCTCATGGCTGATCCAGGTTCCAAATGAAGGGGTTCAGGACGCAAAATTGGGGGTCTCACTCACTCACATCTGCGGTGGAAGGATTGGAGTGCATTTAAATTAAGTTGAGGTTGGCGGTGACAGACGGTGAGC
Organism: Acanthurus leucopareius; assembly: GCA_029814765.1. NCBI lineage: Eukaryota > Metazoa > Chordata > Actinopteri > Acanthuriformes > Acanthuridae > Acanthurus > Acanthurus leucopareius. The sequence continues at coordinate 11,503,103 of JAQMCX010000021.1, read as the reverse complement.
AGAGTCTTTTCCCATATCTTTAATGCTCAGTTGTGCTCTGATTTGATGTTTAAGACTCTACATTAAACTTTATTGTGTTCAAATTTATCTTGCAATGATTTTTTAATTGATTAAATCTTTCATAGGAACTAATAGTATCTACTGAATAAAGCATTTCTATTGTTTTGTTACCGATTTTTTAAGGTGGTCAAGATCACATCTTTTGTACTACGACAGCCCATTTGGAAAGCAACTAGCAAAAGACTGCATATGGACGTCAAAACCTTGTCTCCACCAATCAAAGCGCATCCGTGTGATCCTTGTTCCACTTCCTCTTTTCCTGTTCCTGTGTGCCGTTGTTCACGGACAGACTTTGATCTCTCCTCATGTGGGTGGGACAGGTAGCAGACATTTGATATAATCGGGGGGAAACAATAGAAGGTAGAGATGTGGACATGAGGGGCCTGAGGTGGCAAGTTGGCACAAAGTTGTGCCAGTTCATTGCAGCCCACAGATGACTTTTTAAAGCAGTGAACAGTCAGTGGCCCAGATAGCTGTCAGTACTCATTGCACAAGAGGAGTGTCGCCTGAAGGAAAGAATGTATGGATGTGACATAAAGCTGGAAAACATCGGGGTGATTGCGGTGATGTGGGGAGCTGACTGAGCCTGAGAAATCAGACTGACATGCTTAAGCATTAAAAAGCTTGTATACTTGCTTTATCTGGAGCTTTCAACAGCTTCTCATGTTTTTTATAAGCGATTGAAGTTTGCTGAGTTGACTCATTACACTTTGGCTAGATACTATTTAGTAATTTAGCACTACTTTGTGTATGAACAACATCACTCTTTGTGTAGCTATATGGACATGCTGATTTTAACTTATCCATCCTATTTATCTGATTTGGCACTCTTTAAACTACTACCTTTTCCCAACATTTTTCCCAACACAAAACAATCTAAATAATATTTTGTGACCTTATCAAAAAGAAAAATTAAAGTAATAAATAAACACAAATAAACTCCTCTTTGTTAAAGTACTTTTTAGCAACCCTGAAGAACCCCAAATCCTGATATCTACCTAAATAGCACCTGCATGTTTGAATAGCAGTCTAGAGTCTATCTAACCTTGTGCTCTCTTCAAAAAGATGACCCCATCCAAAATAGCCCTCTATACAAAGATCGGTTCATAAGGCTTTTTGACAGTGGAGTGCTGCTGAGTGAGAGCCTCTTAGTTCTAAAGAGTCCAAAGGATGGCCTTCAAGTGTATGCACTGACCTTTGCTGATGAAAGGGCTGAAAATGGTATTTTAACAATATCATGATGCCCTTTCAATATGAAAGGCAGCATAAGCAACACTGTTAGCCAATGAAACTTAAAAGGAGAGTGGGTGGCAGAGGAGCGCAGTGCAGCAAAATGTGTGTGAAGATATCGGTGTGCATGTGTGTGTGAAGCTATAAGCCATTACATGTTTAAATTAAATAAAGTATCACGTAATGTAGCCTGGTGTTAACAGGGATTCTTGGTTTCTTTACATCTCATACAAGTGGGGTCTCAGCGTATACTGCACAGAGTAAAAAGCTAGAAGAACGCTGCTCAATTAAAACATTATATTGCAATTGGTATGCGATTTGGCATCCCCACAGTTTCGGAGTGCAACACAATCCCCATAAATACCAATCCTTGGTCTCTGTATCAGATGTAATGTACAAGCAAAAAAATGACTGCAATGTAACAATTTATGGCCCGAAAACCTATGTCTTGTCATAAACATGCATGCTTAGACATTTTCTCCGGCAACAAGTTTGCACAAGCGCTGCACACGACTCAGAACAGAAGCATGCAGAGCTGTACACCTGTACTGGAGACCATTTAAATACTGCTAACACATAAAAAATACAAATGGCTAAAACTCTGTTAAAATGAGCTTATTTATCTGATAAACAGAAGCGAGCAGTAGTGGAATGTGACTAAGTGCTCAGTACTCAGGTTCTGTACCTGATTACAAATTGGAGGCACTGTACTTTACTTGAGTGTCTCCATTTATTGCACCTTTTTACTGCACTGCATCTGAAGCAGTTTTTTTTTACCTTTTACTCCACTAAATGTATCTTTAGTTACTGGTTAATGTTTTTTGAGATTAAAATTTTTTAAAATTATTTCTGCCCAGTGAAAATTCTACATCTAAATTTTGTGATTTTGCGCTAAAATATTCTTCTTTAGCTGAATAAACTCATTAAAACCCCTTTCGGATTTAGCTGCAAAAATGCGTCATCACAAAGCTGAAACCAGGCTGACTTTATAAAGACGCACTGTTCTAATAAAGAAACAAATGATGATCTTATAGAAACTGATGTATTTCTGTAGACTAAACCTCCAAATACTTTGAAATTGATAAAATCAGCACAAACATTCTGGCAGTAAAATGGAACAAACACAATACTGCAGCTGTAACATTAATCCAAAAACATTAGATATGATAGAAAAACACTGACAGTAAAAGTTTTACTGCAACATGAGCACTTTTAAGTTTGATACTTTAAGTCAATTTTGCTGAAAATACTTACACAATTTTACTCCTGTCAGGTATTTCATGAATAACTTTAACATGCAGTGGAGTATTTGAAGTGTAGTACTGTTATTTTTTCTTAAGTTAAAACCTTAAAGGATCTATGTACCTCATCCACTCCTGCAAGCAAGCTGACAGCTTTGCTAACACAGCCCCAAATCAAGGAAAGGCATCAGCACAAGACACATAACATATAGCATAGCATTACTTACCAGTCAAAGAGCAAGAAATCCACATCTGTGTCTTTCTGGAGCCTTTCATTTTCATCTCTCCACTGACTGAATGTCAGATTGACATTACTAGTGTCCCAGTTTATTACTCGGTCACTTTTTGTTTCTCCTCTCTGTCCTTTTTCTTAAGTATCCTTGCCTCTGTCTTGATGTCGCCAATGACACCAGCTGACTCTGATTTGAACTTTCCCAGCTTTTGCTCAGTCACACTCTCTATTTGCCCTCCCTCTTCACCTCCGCCATGTTGTCCGTTGAGGCTGCTCAGTCAGCTGGTTCTGCTGTCATGTTGCATATGTTGCCATGTAAAGGCCGGTCCTGTGCTCTGCATGGCAACAGTCCTCACAGGTGTTAGCTGCACGGCTAACGGAGTTAACTAGCGGCTAAAGTTAGCAACAGTTACAGGTTACTTCAAGAAAATCCAAAAGTACACAAAGTCAACAAACGTAATGCTGGCTAACGATGGGGTCACCAGGTTAGGAATGACTTTTAAAAATCAGTGTGCCATCAAAATGATTTCAATGCTGTTAATTTAAGGCTGTTACATTATGTTGTTTTCATTTATGATGTATGTTTGATGTGAAAAGGAGGCCCTACTATGCTGGTTATGTATCTTTTTTAATTGTCAGTGAATCCAATGTAAAGACCAAATCTGAAAAGGACTTGATATTGTGAAGTCAAAGTCTGTTGTAGATTATCTCTCTGAGCCATTAACCTATTATCTGAAAATTGTTAAACACAGAGCAATGACAGCAGCATTGCTACCATGGTGCACCAAATATGTATTAATTCACAGCAGAAAATGGTCCAAAGAAATGCATTATTTACCTCTGTTTGCATAAGAGATACTAAAAAGTCCAGCTTTTTAAAAAAAAACAAAAAACTGAGCCTATACAAAAACTAAACTATATATTTGCGACCTGTTTTGGGGAGTTTTTAATCTCTAGTAGCTGGAAAAAAGAGGGATAGACTAAAACAATGTTTATTTTAGTATTTTTACTGGTATTTATTAACAATTAAAATGTAGAAAACATCTGCATTCAAAGAAAAATGTTTGATTTTTCTGGCTCAGACTATAAATGATGAAAAACTCACATGACCTTTACGACTTTTCATTATTCCAACGACTCTGTTAACATCTTAGATTTGTACTGTCATAGGAAGTAGCTGTATAGGATTTTCAGGTTTTCTGTTATCATTCTTATTGTTCATACTGTCTATTAAAAGATCCCTTCCAAATGCACGATCAGCGTAAGAAAAGGGAGACTAAATCCACAGTCCTCATTATCCAGAGTGCTTGAGCTGTTAAAATTAGATAAATAAAGAGGATATCTTCCAAAATAACATTTTAGTTTTTAGCATAAAATTCACTCTATATTTTTACCAGTTAGGCTGCAGTGGAATTTTTAATTAAGAGACCACTTTGTATTCAACTTTGGAAGATACTGACTTGATAAGTCTAATATATTGTTTTATATTTTTGCTCCAATTGTGGACTGTACACTGCTTTGTTTATCACTTACAATGAAATTACATCATCAAGGGCCTTTCAACAACCTACGGGAACCGAAGGAATGATTACAGCAAGCAAAACCTGTTGAAGTGATCATGTAGGCATCCAATTATCTTAAGATAAAAGCTGTCGATGCTTTAAAGCTTAATATACTAAACATTTTACTTCACTCTGTCAGTTATCATCCGCTCAGTGGAGCCCAAATGAGTCTACACCAGAGAACACATTATACTTCAATGCAGTCTATGACACGGTTAATTGTATAAATAAATAGCTACATGAAATTCACTTGCAGCAGATATTTGCCGAATGTGTCGCTAACACACACTCTTAAATACTCTCCCTCTCTCTCTCTCTCATTCTCACACTAAAACACACAGAGGCTCTGGTGGCCAAATTAACACTGCATGTTTTAATTTCCAAAAGGGAATAAATTCAGAGCTGATAATGGATGCAAAACGGGCGAAGATTTCTCACTGGATCCAATGAGCTGAACTCTCCACAGCGGGGTGTGTGTGGTGAAGTTTGCTGTACATACACACACACACACACACACACACACACTCACACACGGCACCATCCCAACATCCCAATTAGAGGTAGGAAAATCCATAGAAGATCCCATGACAAGACACACACATGCACACACAAAACGACAGGAAGCCTTTTGCTAATTTGAAAAATAGAACATTTTAATAAAGGCTACATCTCTTCATAATTACAATAATTAAAGTACCGAGGCATCTTTTCAACTGAGCTCTATAGAACGCATAATTTACAGTTTACAAGTCGAGCCAAGGAAGCCATGAAAAAAAAATTATAAAACATAAACATGATGAAACGGATACTAAAAGGCATAAAAATATCTTTTTAACATAAAGCCCCTTGTAAAAATCAAGGGAGTAATAGGACCCTGAAAACTGGGTAAAACATGGCAAGAATCCATGTGTGCACAGTTACTGTACTCAATTTAAACACTACGGACATAGTGTATATAACCACCATTATTATTATCTGCAGCACATAGTGCAGGCTTCAAATACACAGAGTAACCCTACTCAAAAGAAACTCAGTCACACAATCACATAGGCAAGCATGTTGGGGAGCACATTATAGAGCTTTTTGTTGGCAAATATTAATATTGGTGTAAACACATTTTGGGAACTCAAGGACCTATTCAGGGCAGTTTCCTCTTAGCAAATACGTAGGCTATTTGTGCGATGCCTGCGCCACTGAAACAAAGGCACTAAGACGCGACAGATCAAGGCTAGCTGGGCAGAGTCCCAGACAAGGGGATAAAACATTAATAGCATTTTTTGTTACTTCTTTCATAGTACACTCAGGGCCCTTCAGAGCAGATGGGGACACGGCTACAAATAGCATTGCAGTAGTAAATATATTTCAAACTTTTAAGTGAAGGAGAGCCATTCTCAAAGCTTCAGCAGTAAGCTCTCCAGCCAAGAGATCAGAGATGTCCCGCTAAATCTCCAGGAACAGGACTGAAGTTTTTGAAGAGGTATTTTTGAAGTTTACAGTTCAATATGAGGGGCAGAAAACGAAAAAAAAGAAAAAAACACATTTCCTTTGCTTGAGAACTGATGCTCAGACGGGGAGAAAAAGGAAAAAAAAAAAATCATGGAAGTAGAAAAACTGGAGAAGTTTCTCCAACTTTAAGCAGCTTGTCCATGGAAGAATATCAGGGTTGGGGCAGGGATATTTCCAATAAATAGCAATAGAGATCTTAACACAGCAATACGAGCATCACAATACAATGTAATGTACATGTATATCTGCATATACATATAAGTGGTGTGCTAGCCAGAGCCTGTGGGCAGATGCTAGCACGAGCAGAGTCGGTAGGCTGTCAGTCTGTTTTGAACCCACTGTCCTGCTTCTTTGAGGAGTGGTCATTTACCTAGAGTCTCTGGAGTTTTTCTCTTCTTGGAAACACAAAAACGTTTCAGTTCGGCGACACACAATCCTTTATTTTCTTCACTTCAAGGAGGGTTGTTCACGTGATAGTCCTGTTATAGCAACAACTTGTCCTTCTTCCTTTTTTTTTTTTCCTCTTCATCATTCATCCATCCCCTCTGCCCAAACCTCATTCACATTCCTTCAGCATCTCCAGTCTTACAGTCCCGGCTTAAAAGACACATACTTTGTGTGTGTGTGTGTTTGTTTGTATGTGTGTGTGTGTGCGTGAGCATATATGAGAGTACATCCATGGAGGTTTTAAGTGTCCGTAGGAGTGTAATCCACAACAAGTGCAGGTCCTCACTCCATCCTCTCCACCTTGCCAAGGATCTTGCCCTCATAGGTGGGAAGCAAGGATCCATCATCTGACACCTCCTCAAACACGGCACCGCACTCAAACTCATCACTGGCCTTCTTGAAGTAGTACCTGCACAAAAGAGAGAGATGAGAGAGTTAACATCCAAAGAAAGTCTTTTTCAGACACAAGAAGCATGATTCATGATACATCAAGGATTATATATCTATAAAAAGGAAAAAAGGGAGACCCTAAAAGTCAAGCAGCTTGTTGCCACCCCCGTTGTTCAACCTTTTTTAAACATAAAGCCTCATTTCCGCCATCCATGAAAAGCCACTCAGAACACAATCAACCAGGCCTGCTGAGCCTACAGACTCGGGTTTCTCAGGATGGGGTGGAACCTGCTGGTAAAACTTCTTGGTCTAAAATAAGAGGCTTGCCCTCCTCATCCCTCCCTCCATGCCTTCTCTCTTACTTCTCCTTTTCCTTTTCCTCCATCATGTTGTTGTAAGTTTTGCCCCAGCTAACAGGGGCCAATTAGGCCAGTGTGCAAATGAAGGCTTCCTTTGACAAAGGCTGAAATTTCGGGTGCCTGCAAGTCTGCCTGTCATTACCCCCCCAACTCCTACACACCCGCTTTTGCACACATTAGAAGACACACATGCACGTGCTTTCACTCGCTCCTCATCCCTGTTTCATTATTACAGGGACAAAGAAAAGAACAAAGTGGAGGAGGAGAAAGAGCAAGTACACTGTGTCCTTCCTTACCACTGTTGATAGCATGAGCTCTTGCTGCGTGCTATAGAAAGGACAGCCCGCTGACAACCTTGTGTGTGTGTGAGTGTGTGTTGATGAAAAAAAAAATCAAAAATCTAAGGAGGGGCTTCTGGTCAGCCATGACTTCACTGGGCCATTAATGATGCAACCCCCCCATCCTTCATTTTAGAGGAAGAGAAACCAGCAGGGGTGGATTGGTTCACTCATTAACTATGTAATGGAAAAATGCCTTGGTTTGCTCCATGTGTGGGGTGACTGGAATGTGGGTATGTTTGTGAGCATTTTGTTTTTAATGAGACATGAGGCTGACAAAGTCCAACATGGAGTTCTTTTAAAAAACAAGAGCTATAGTCTTTAAAAAAAAAAACAACACATCCTTGCAAAGGTGCCTGGGTGTACATGCGCCAATCAGCATGAGGGTGGTCACTATTAAAAAGCAGCTACATTGAAAATACAGGAAGGCTTCAACTACGCGGAGTAAAAGAGGTCTCTCCTGTGTTGAATAAGACAAAGTGGATAAATAAGGACATGAAAGAGCACAAGACATGTTTCATTATTGCATCCTCCTCTCCTATCTGGAGGAGGAAGGAGGAAAAAAAAAAAAAAGAAAAAGGGAAAAGTCAAGTCGTACTGTTAAAAAAATCTTCAAAGAGCCATGATCTTTTTTGCTGAGAGAGACAGACAGAGACAGAGAGAGCCCGAATTTCCACTGGAACATGTTTTATGTGGCTAGATCTGTTTTCCCCCCTTCTCTCTCTCTCTCTCTCTCTCCGTTTGCACTGACATCTGGCACCAATATCGTCTGGCAGGACCCAGCAGTACTGTTCTTTGTTGAACCGCTGCCATGTTGAAATGACCCAACTCCACACATTCTCTGGCTGCTATTAAAGCGCCGCACAGCTCTCTTTCCAAAAAATGTGGATGGTATGACACAGGAACTGAGACAGCGAGCCAGAGAGAATAGAAGAAGAGGAGGAGGGGAGGGGGGGTAGACAGATGTGGAGGACTCAGAGCTAAGTACTTGTCACATTTGTTGATCCAGAAACGCTGCACACATCTGGACTGGAGGAAGTTTCTATTAGCCCTTTTCTTTTTTTCTTTTCTTTTCTTTTCTTTTCTTTTTTTTTTTTTTTTTAACAAGAAATAGCTTGATACCTGTAATTATTAACACAATATGCCCAACCCATGCTTATCCTGGAGACCATGGCAGCCTAAACAAGAAATATTTGATCTTTTTTTCCTTTTAATGCCCACTGGAAAGGAGCAATCAAAGTAAAATCTCTCTCAGCAAACACACATCGAAGCTGCGCGGCCTCAGTCAGGGCCCTGAAGTACAGCAAACAAGCGAATCTGGCATTCAACAATCTGCCTTTCAAAAACATCCATAAAATGATTACAACATGTGTAGACATTGTGCATGTGCAACACAAGCACATTCATGTGCACACATGTACAAACACAAGCACACACACACACACACACACATTAGGGCAGGAAAAAAAAGAGCCCCTGATAGCATCAGTAAAGAATTTGCACGCTGGCCATTTGTGTGAGTCTTTGTTGGTTGAAATGAAAGGGGCCGGGGCTTCAAAGCCATGTGTATTAAGTGTGCCTTAGCATGGAAATCAATACCAGATGGGACCCAAATCGCTGCAGTTCAAACTCTTCCACTAACCCCCGCACCACCCACCCTCCCTCACTCTTGTCCTTTCCTTTTCATTGCACCCCCCTCAACACACACACACACACACACACACACAACAACTGAGGCCCAGATCTGAGGGCACACATACACACACACACTGGAACAAACACTGATAACAGCACTCCACATAGACATGTATAAAGCACTAATAAATGTGGGGGAAATGTATGAGGTCACACAGGCACCAAGCAGGATTTAAAGACATAAATTTGCAACTACACAGCGTAGCCTGTAGCCGCTCAGCTAGCTCACATTACATGTTCTTGCTTTAGTGTGTCGTTTCCCGAATAGATTGTGGCCATTCTGGTGGCTCACAACGTCTGAGCGTCACCAGCTTTATGCCGAGAAGACGCTAATGATCGGAAAAGTATTTTTCTGTGCACAAACATGAAGAGTTTCAATGCCAACATTCACAATATCACAGCACAGGAACAACAATGGCTGAAGTTCCCTTAATTTGAACTGAAATCACTCTGATATAATTGTTTAACTTTAATAAACCTCTGCACACACCTGTAGTTGCCCTTCTTGCGGAGCTGCTCCTTAAAGTGGCCCAGGGTGAGACTGTGGCTCTTCATGGTCCTCCGGTAGGGGATCTCCTCCCCACAGAAGAAATATGTCACCACTGTCTCGCCGCTGCACACCCCATGGCTTCCTACACCTTTTTTACACTCCTTCATCCTAAAATTAGACAAGGAAGGAAAGAAAGGGAGTGTTAGAAGGCGTGGACACCCTCATGGCACAAGATAATGATCAAAGGCGAAATCAGAATCAGAGCGAGCTTGTAAAGAACTCAGACCAACAATCTACTGCTTTCAGTGTACAGAAAGACAGGACTTGAAATACAGTAACGCTACTTGTGAGTGTGTGAGTGACCCAGTGCCATCACTAAATGTGTACTTGTGTGTTGTGTGTGTGCGCTTGGAGAGAGGGCACAGTATTATCAATTCCCCTTCAGCTATGTCCAAGGCTTTGTAGGCCCACTTCAGAGAAGCTCTCTCTTTGCTAAGCTCTGCTCGCCCCAGCCGACTGCCAGCTCACTGAAGGACGGCCAATAAAAATGATACATATATATGAAAGGGATGTCTCAGTCAGGTGGTGCAGTGACTACACACTCCCCACACACACAGCGCAAACACACACAGGATTCATGCAAACAGAGGCAGAGCCGGTGCACAAAGCTGAAAAACGCTTTGCAAAGGGGTCACCTTCTCTTCTGATTGACCGTATGTGGGTGTATGCACATGCATGTGAGGTGTAGGTTTGCACAAGACTGCTTGTCTGTCTCTCTACATGCGCAGTGAGCAGTGCAGGTGTCAAGTAGAAAGAGTTAAAAGGGTAGAAGTACACTGTGAGGTGGAGGCTATGGCTGAGAGGAGGAGGAAGAGGAGCAGAGAGGAGGAGAGGAGAGGGAGGGCAGGACGCTAGAGGCATCGTACTCTTCTGATTGGAGACCGGGGTTGGACGTGTGGACGCCGGCAGGGCTGGGATTGGCTACAGATGGAGGGACGGAGCCCTCGATCTGGACAGGCACAAGGTGGCTCTTCTCTTGCTGGAGGCTGGACACTGAATGCCTGGAAAGACACAAGACACAAGACACAAGACAGAAACTTTATTATCTGGATCAAAATAAATCCTGATATTGTCTTTAATGATAAATGTGGAGACATAAAATTAAATCTGGGATGGCTAGAAAGAAAGCAGGCCAAAGCCAAAAGTGATTTTAACAAATATTGTCCAGTTTCTGTGTACCTTTGCTTGGTAGTCTTGGTGGAGACCTCCTCCAGTCTGCGGCAGGCCTCCTCCAGCTGGGCCAGAGTGTTGGGAGGGGGCAGGGGAGGCATTGCTGGGTCCTGGATGAATGGCTGAGCTGGCTGGTGGCTTCGTAGGTGGCCACAGCTTCCACCACCACCCCATGTGTGCGTCTGGGTGGAGGACCCACCAAAGGATTTCTTGGTGCTCTGATTACTAAAGAAAGAGGAAGAAAAAAGGTTAGAGGTATTAACAACATTCAATGGTGGGACATTAATTTGAACATTTTAGACTAAAACAAAACTTAAAAAACTATCAGAAAACTCAGCTCTCCTGCTCTCCTGCTCACCTGTGGGACTTGTGCCTGCCTTGCCGTTTACTTTCAAGGATCCACTGCAGTACATTCTGGGTTGGGTCTGTTGTGTCGCTGGGCAGCTGTAAGGGCCCACAGTCCTCCATACATCTCTCTGCTACTCCATCCTCGGCCCCCGAACGACACACACGCCTGGACAAAGAGCTGGAACGCCTGGAAAAAGACAAAGAGGGAGAGAGAATTAGTTTTCTGATTTATTTTCCCCCCCAGTGAATGCAAGAATAAAGGAAAATAATCAAATTCAGGGCTTGGAACTGACCCCATACTGCTCTCTGCTGAGATGGCCCCACACATTTCTCTGCCAAGGCTGCGGCTGCGCTGGTAAGGCTGGCAGGGCTGGCACTCACCACTGCTGGAGCACAGGCCATGCACCCTGAGGGCTGCCTCCCTTTCAATCTGCTCCTTGCTTTTGGGACTAGCATGATGGTGGATGTAGTGGTGGTGGATGTGTTTTGTGCTCTGTCTGCTTACGAGGGTCCTGTTAGGTCCCAAGGCCAGAGTGATGGCCCCTTGGTCAGGACTAGAAACAGAGGAACTGGAGGGCGCCATCCTTCCCAGGGACTTGATCCCAAAGCCTGCCCGCATGAGGGACTTGTGCTCTGGGGAGCTTGAGCGAGGCGATAGGCGAATGACAGCGGGGGACTGGCAACCGGGGGTCTTCAGGACGCGAGAGAGGTGATCGTCGAGGATTGCCTGAGGGTCCTCATCAGATGAGCCAGGAAGGAGAGACAAGGGGTGAGGAGAGAGCTGGGGAGCAGCACTTGCAACGACCTCTACGTCTTCTCTTTCCTCCTCCTATTAACAAAAGCATACAAATTCATCAACTGAGGAATTTAAAAAAACCCAACAACTTACAATTGACTTTTCTGGTAAGAAAACAAAAAAATCTCATGCAGACCTCCTGGATCTGCTGCAGCTTCTCCTCCAGAGAGTTGATGGTGTCCTGCTTTTTCTTCAGGCTTTCAAGACGGGATATGAGTTGGGCTGCAAACTCTGCAGGCTCCATCGGGACCATCTCCTTAGGGGGACGGCAGGTACGCTTTGGGGAGAGGGAGATACATTAGCCTCTGTCATCTCTCCATGACCAAACCCAAGCCCTCTCCAACTCTTGCAAAGACATCAATAGCCTTCTCCCCTCATTTCTCTACATTTATGCATTGTTCTCAACCAGCGTCTACTCCACTACCGGTGGCACTGATCAGGGCACTCTCATAGGTACCCAGGGCTACGGGGTTGTTTCGGGGGGGTGCCAGGCCTGGTGTATGGTCATGCTGAGCTAGGCCTCGGCTGGTTCCCTCTGTCATCATCAGCAGGACTCTTTAAAAGTCAGCTCACTTCAAAGGCTTCCTCGTCAAATATCAAACACTCAGTGGGGGGAGAATAGGATGGTGGAGGGAGGGATGGAGGGATAGATAGATGGGAAGCAGTGGCTTTACATCTTGGAATAAAAGCCACATATCGACAGGGGGTGGAAGAGAACTCTAGGGTGGAAAGGATGAGGGATTAAAAAATTGGGGAGAAGTTGAGATGCAGAGATGTGTGCTCGCAGGAGGGCAAAGAAAAAGAAAATAAAGAGAGGGAAGGATTGGAAGAAAGAGATAAAGGTGCCAAAAAGGGATGAGAGATCAGACAGGTTTAGGTAATTTATTCTCCCCCTGTCACACTGGGCACCTTTGAGGTACAGTATAGTGACAGTAAGAGATTGTGCGTGTGTGCACACACACATCTTAAATTATTTGCATTTTTGCACTGGGGCTTTCTCGAATTTCTTCTTTTTCTTCCTCCCATCCCTTTGTAGTGGGGATGAAGGGGAGAAAAGGAGTGAGAAAAAGAGGCGCTGTCTGATGGAGCCTAGGGCTGGTGCACCATGGGAATGGCAGCCATTGCCAAAAATCAGACGGGAAACAAAAACAAGGATAAAAGAGAAAATAAAGCAAAACGGGGACAATAAAAGAAGAGTGGTGAGCACCAATCTGTGGATCTTTTCTTTATACAAGTAACACTTGCGGCATGTCACACAATATTGAAAGAAAAATGGTCTCATCAAGTTTATTTTTACAAGCTGCTCCTGTCGCAAAAACTTCTGCGAGGTGTTGCCCTGACTCTGATTCAGACCTCCATTCCTGTTATTCTCTTAACCTGGAGTTAGCCTTTAGTTAAAGCCTTAAGCTACCAACTCCCCTCTGACCCACTGAGAGCTCACATGACATGCTCAAACTCTTCCCTAAGATCCCTCTCTACAGAGGAAGGGGGCTGGCTGAGTGTGTGTGTGTGTATGTGTGAACGTAGAGGGGTGGGAGTGCTTTGGAAAAAAAGGGGGCCAGCTCTGTTGGAAGTTGTCACTTCCCTGTGCGTTTGCTCCATTCATCCTTGGATCAAAGCGCTGCGTGTGCGTGCATGTGCGAGTGAATGTGTCTGAGTGTCTTTGTGTTTTTGTTGGGAACCGGGCTGATTTCAGAGCCCTCGGGATAGGCGGCAGAGATCTTCCTCATCTCTCCCTTTTTCTCCATATTTGCAGCATCGGTAGGGAAGAAAAAATCCCAGTGTGTTCGGAGCGCTGCGGCGATAAACAGCTTAGAGACCTCCCCGTCTTCCACAGACTTCAAGGAACCCTAATGGGGGTGTAGGTGACACCAAAGGTAGTGTGGGGGTTCATGTTTGTATGTGCGTTTTTTGTGTGTGTGTGTGTGTGTGTGTGTGTGTGTGTGTGTGTGTGAGTGAGTGGGAGGCTGGATCTTTGACGTTACTCTTCAGATCTTTGCTGGTGTTGTTGAATTGAGAATGCTGAATACAGTTTGTGCAGTACTATTCATAGAACCAAGAGAGACCCGGAACAGAGGGTGGTATGGAAATTACACTGTGGGACCCAGGTTCAAAAAGACTTCTGAGCATGTGTGTGTGTGTGTGTGTGTGTATTTGTGCGTGTGTGTGTGTATGTGTGTGCATGCATTTGTGTACTTACAGGGAAAGCAGGCAGAGAGACTTGGCTGTTCATCCTCATGTTGCGCTGCATCTCTCTCTGTAGATGTTTCTTTGAGCCCAGTTTATAGGGAGGGATGCCATCTCTGAAGATGCACAGAGAGATCACAAAGGTCAATTACCCAATCTGATAAATCATTTAAGACCAAACAGCTATTCAGGAAGGAGCTTGTTAGCCAACTGGGTAGATCAAACACAGTTCAGGCAAGAATAAATTTAATTTATTAATTCTCCCAAGTTGTTTTTAATCTTTTTGACTCAGTTTGAGAACAAAAAAGACACTTATATTCGTGCCAGCGTTTCTGGTCTTGTTTGTGTGTCGGAGCAGACCAGGCTACATGGCTCTGGGTGAGGTGATAGGAGATTTTTTTTTGCCCTAGAAATGACACTCACTTGCAGCTCTGGCTTCAGCGCAGCACTGGGAACCCTGCTGGCTATTTCCTTTTAACACCACACATACACTTCCACACAAACATACTCTGCAGTCAAAGTGCGCTCTGCTCTGCTCTGCTCTACTGGCCAGGAGTAGTGTCAGCATTAGCATTCCCCGCCTGACTTGTACGTTGAGCTGAGGACACTGTTAGCATTAGCTACTCATTATACTTATTCAAAGAGTTACTGCAGGACAGGACCCAAGGGTGTAGCTAGCCTGGTTAAATCTATCTGAGGACCTGAATGGCTGACTGGCTTAAAAAATGAAATCAAACAACAAACAGCAAAGCTTCAAGCTTCAAACTGCAGCACTTGACAGTGTAAAACAGTGTCTTTTCTCCATGCTAAACAGCAGTTTCCTGGTGACCTAGCCTAACTGAGGAGCACTTTTCCACTTTTGCTTTGAAATGCCACAGTCATGCGCATAAGCAACCCCCCCCCCGCTCTCTTTCTCCTCTCACCCAGCCGCCTCCTCCCCTGTTGCTTTTTTTTTTCTCCCTTCTCTCTTCTTTTCTTTATCTGTAAATGAGATTCAAATGTTTATAGGTCCTTTCAACTGACCTAAAGAGAGGCAGATATTCTGATCAAGGCCAGAGCGGGCAGGAATTGTGTCCCTGTGTCCCAGGGTTTGTCACTGCACTGGGCAAAGTACAGAAGGATAGGACTATATGAGCCTCGGCCTCTTTGAAGCAGGGCTGTATAGAGATATGCGGAACAGAGGACTCCCTGTTGTAAAAAAAAAAAAAAAACTCTTTATAGCTGCCATATATAAATGTGAGTAGCCTAGCCCATTGATTGTACTTAACATCATTATCTGAGTTTGAAGCCCGGTCATGGTAAACCTTGCTGTTTTCAGTGACATCAGTCATATAGGGCTTGATGCCTCCCATGTGAGATGAGGTAAAGAAGAACTTGTACCAAGACTGTTCTGCTTTCTGACCCAAGAACTTTTGGCCTTGAGCTGTGCACTACGCAATGACTTCATAGTACCATGTCACTGGAGAGACACGTGATTACGCAAAAGTAATCCTTTGGAAGTACGAGGCCCTAAGCACGTACACAGATAACCACAAACCACATGTGGACAGAGACACAACACTGATGAACTACTTTTGTGTTGAAACTATTAGCAGATTCCTTGATTAGTCATTCAATAGGCAGTTAATTGACAACAGTTTTCATTCATAAAAGAAAAAATCTTTTAAATCTCACAATTTCCTGACTTTTTTCTGAACCAAATCGTTCATCACTTGATCGGAAAAAGAATTAAGTAGATAATTCAATATTGAAACTGACCATTAGTTGCAATCCCAGACTTTTTTGTGAACCGTCTTCCAGCGGCGTCAAAGACAACTGATGCAGTAAAAATGGAAAGCCTCTGCACTCATCCCTTTATATCAACTTATAAAAGTTTCTCTGCATTTACAGTGTAACGTCAGATCAAAAAGAGAGTTGTTATAGAAAACAAGGATGGGGCTTGGCACTGACCCATGCCACATCTTGGCTGATCTAGTTTCTTATAAGTGTTTTCAGGGGGGCCACAATTTACCATTACTTCCAGTACAGCAAACCATTTCTCCAGTTTGGCTACAACTCTGAGCCAATAGCACCTCATTTCAAATTCCAAAAACACACTCATGTGCTGACGTTATCTCATGTTTGGTTTATGTTCACTTACACACTGCTGTCAGTCACCGACATGGCATCGTCGGTCAAGGCGTCACTGGACACCTCGCTGTCATTGGTGCTGCTGACGGGGGCAAAAGAGCCCGCATGGCAGGGGTTGAATGAGTCTCCTCTCTTGTACGGTCTGGGGAGGTTTCAACAACAGAAATCAGATTAGTACAAATGCAGCACTATTAAACAGTATCCAGCAAGATGGGTGACATTTTTATGTCTACTTTGTGAGAATTCAGATGAGTGTGTTTCACTTGTGTAGAGAGCTTCTGATGTTTTAATGACACTGAGAGTGATGTAATGAGGGAGCGTGCATGTGTGAATATGAACCGTTGCCCTATCAATAACAGCTCAATAACAGCTCAACCTTGTAATGAATGAATGTGGCCGGCTACTCTGGAGCCTGGCAACCTCTTCCCCTCCAATACAAGTTCATCTGCACTGGGAAAGCTGTGGTTTTCTCCTTATACCTCATTTATGCCTTCCTAAATAGCCTGCAATTTCTATCTTTCCATTTCTCTCATTCAAACTCAATCTTTCCTCAGCACTCATCTCCTGCTGTGCATGCATTCTTGCCATGGTACAGGAGGAGGAGAAAAGGAAGGGGAATGACCAAAAGAGAAAAAAAAAAAACAGTACAGAGCGGAAGCATGAGAGTGTGTCAAAGAAGGAAAGAAAGGGGAGAGGGAAAAACAGGGGGGTCGTCATGAGGGGGGGGGGAGACCCAGCAGGACTAAAGCTGTAGGCCCCCAACTCCAGGCTGACCTTCAGAGGGGCTTGCAAAGAGTCAGGTATTTAACACAGCTGGCCTTGCATTCTTCCCTCCCTGCCTCTCTCTCACCCCCTCATTTATCCTTTCTCCTCCCTCCCTTTCTTTCATTAAGTGCACCCCCCCTCTTCCCGTCCTTCCTTTCCGCTTTCTTTCCCCTCACTTTCGCTCCAAAAGTATGCCTCATAGTCCCCATCCCTGAGATTTCAAAAGGCAAAAAAAAAGATAAAAGTGGAGAAGGCAAGGGGGGGGGGGGGAGCAGCAAAGGAGGGAATCAGAGGAGAATTGACGCAAACAAGAAAAGAGGGAAGAAGAGAGTGAGAGACCTGGGGTGCGGGAGCGGGGTGTGTGTGTGTGTGTGTGTGTGTGAGGGGGGCAGATTCTGTACTGTAGCTGCTGCTGCCGTTCAAGGGGTTTGTTTTTAAAAAAGAAAGTCAGATGAGAAGGGGTGAGGAGAGGGGAGGCGGAAGAGGGGAGAAATGGGTTCCACATGTTTTGAATCTGTAGGGTGACAATGGGAGGGGAGAGAAAGGCACCAGGGTTTTCATGTCAAGGGGAGGACTGTACTCTCTCTCTCTTTGGGCAACAAGCATCACACTACAGGAGAGTCCCCCCCCCCCCACACACACTACTACTAAGTGCCAGCACAGGCACAAGCTGTCAATCAGTAACGCAGGTAGCTGTCAGTTTGCTCAGCCCGTCATGCTCAAGTGTAAAAGTTAAGAAATTTGTGCAACTTGCGATTCAACGTCCAACCGGTAACAGCGACATGGGGAGCTGTCCCAATGCTGGCAGAGGTTTTTTATCCACCACCACAGCTCTTAAAGAAAAAGCTTTGAGAGTATTTAGGATGCAGTTTGATTTTGCTGTTAAAAATGGAAAAAGCCATAATAAGCATCTTAAAAAAAAAAAGAAAAAAAAAAAGAACATCCGTTTCAAAGTGCCATCTATAGATCTCCTATAGATTTACAACTCTGCCAAAAGCTTTGAGGACAGTGTGGTGCGGGAAGAGACATAGCATAGCAATGTCATCATCTATTATTTGCTGGCTGGGGCCGGAGCCAGCCGTGCTCTGTGAACTTTTCCCGTGGAAGACGATCCCTTATTCTGCTCAACTATTTCAAAGCCCCGGAAATCCAGGCGAGCGCCAGCAGAGGGCTGCTGCTGCTGCTGCTGCTGCTGCTGGAGACGGTGAGAGAGGGGCCAGAGAGCCAAGGAGTGAAGGAAAGACAGGCAGAGTTTTCTCCTAACTTGAGAAGAAACCCTGAGGTGATTTTGGAGATGCACGTGTTGCACTTTCATGCATGGCAGCAGCGCTTCCAAATGCTTATTCGGGGTGTGGGGGGTGGGGGGTGATTATTATTACACACAGTATTGTACAGCTACAGCATGAGTTATGATGGGTCTGACTCAACATGCAGTTGAAAAGGTGCCGGAGCTTTACCTGTATTCCCTCTCCATCACTTCCATCGCCCTCATGGACACGGTGGCCCTCTGCGTCTTCGCCGACAGTCCGACCAGTGCTTTGGCTTTGAAATCACAACTCCATTCCTCCTCTTCGTTCAGCGTGGGCAAGTATCCACATACAACTTTCAGGTCGCCCAAACCGTTCGAGTTGACGTGATTCGGGTTTTCTCCCCCCGTCCTCACGTACTCGAGGTAAATGTCAGAGGTCAGAAACATCTGGTACACGTTCTCCTCCATGTTAGTTTGGATCTCGGTCTGCGCCTGGTCGAACATCGCAGAGTCTATGTGTTGCCTCTTGATATTATCCCGTATGAAGGTTTTGGTCGCGGGCTTGAGCTGTTTGGCGACAATGCTGTTGTTCTCGATGTAGCGCTTGTAAATTGCTTTGGCGACCCTGTGGGTTTTGGTATCCTTGAGGTCCATTTGCCTGAAACCATTGCAGGCGAACCAAAAGTCTAAAGTATCGACACATTTCTCTCGCTCCAGGAATGTCCTGAAAAGATGCGCGCCGTCCTGGTCCCCGAGGAGAGAGTGCAAAGACTTTGTCCACCGGGAAAGCGGTGAATCCGGGGAGGCACTCCCCTCTGGCTCCCCAAGACCATCCTCGTTCCTCCTGGCCGAGGAGCCCGGAGAGCCAAGCAGAACCGATTTCGGGGGTTCCAGTGGTTTCATCATTGCGAGTTTGCCGGGGTAGCAGGGCGCCTCGCCCTCCTCCCCCGGCACCGGGGGTCGAGGAGCATCTTCTCTGAAACTACTGGCGATATGGTCCATAAGCGCCCGGCTCATGGCTCTGAAGGCAGCAGGAGAGAGCCTGTGTGTTGTTCGCCTTCCTCTGAGCTTCTACTGTAATCTCCTCACTCTCTTATGTCAGCGGGGGAGCTTCTCTCTGGCTGCTCGTCTTCTCTCTGAAACACAAAGTATTGATCTAATCAAAACCAGATCCGCCCCAACTTCAAAGGGGGGAGAGACGCAGTAAGAATCTTCTCAGACCCTCTCTGACTTTTACAGAAGAAGACAGCCTACTTCATGGAGAGAGAGAGAGAGAGAGAGAAAAAAAAAAATCTGAGAAAACGCTGCTGCAGCATTACATAAACAGCATTTCTTCATATCCAAAACCTGGAATGTGATTTCAACGGAGCCGCTATTTAGGACGCAAATGAAGTGGAATTAAACAGTGATTTCGCACATGCTATTGAGAGGGAAACCACCTGAGCGATGCATATGCTGAATCGTAATCAACCTCCCCCCTTCGATATCAACACAAGGAGTAGTAATAGTACCTATTTGAAGCGAGGCTATGACCTGAACACCATTAATAAGTCATTAATCCTTCAAAATGCCAGAGCATTTACGCACGAACACGGCTCTATTAACGCTTCCGGATCTATCACGCCTGATGTCAGGGTTACAGACTGACTGGCTGACTGCTGCAGAACCGCAAGCACATGTTCCTCCACAATCTCTGCCACTTTTACTCATTCCTGGGCAGTCATTTCTACGTCTCTACATCTCATCACAAGCGGCTAAATCACGTCAAATTGAGCCTCCCCGTGAATACCTGTAGGACACTGATGTGGGACAAACTCGAAGAGATCGAAAAACGTGACCAACATAGTTAATAGAGTTAACTGGCTGCTGCTTCTTCTTCTTCTGCTGCTGCTGTGTTTGGTGTACTTACTCATGGGGTTTATATCATATGCTCAAAATGTTTTAAACAGCTATCTGCTGTTCTGTAATTGCAGTGGCGATGAGCAGTTTATTGCAGATGATCGTTTCAACACACCGAAGCATCAGTGTTTAAAAAAATAAATAAATCAGCGGTTGATGTGCAACGACAGTTATCAAATGTCTGCAACGCTCAAGTGTTCAACTTGTCAAGAAAATAACTTAGGTAAACAGAATCTCTCTTTTCCCCCAAAAAAACCCCACAGGCTACTCGCTAAAAACTAAGCAACAGCTCCGTGTTATATTACACAGAAGTGTTTACATTATAAGTTCACTCACGTTAATTCTGTCCCGCAGTCTCTACAGAGTCTTTTTTTTAAGTTTCTTTTAGATTACATTTAAGGTGGAAAAAACAAACCCTCTTAAACGTCCAATCCCAAATACACCACAGTCTCAGATCTTGTGGGGGTGGAATTCCACCAAAAAAAAAGGAAAAAAAAGAAACGAAAAATCTTTTTAACTCTAACTTTAAAACATGAAACCACAGAGATGTCGAAACGAATACGAAATGAATGACACAGAAACGTCTCGACGACGCGTTTTATGGTGTTTAAACATAAGAAAAGTGGTTCGTTTTCCCCCAGAACATTACTTCAAAGGCAAGTCAACAGCACATCAAAGGGTACTCCAATGGGGGCCAGTTTGAGGAGGCACACACACTCTTGTAACTTACCATCGATCCACGAGTTCTCTTCTCAAATTAAACTCCAGTTGTTGTTGTTGTTTTTTTTTTTTATCCACCAAAAAAAGCGCGTGTAATCCACAGTTATCGTCTCCACGACGCGTCCACATACAGTCCGTTTAGGTTAGAGTCGGCTTACGGAGAGGAAAATGCACTCGAGAGGAAAAAATACCGCTTTTCTCCCTCCTCCTTTACTCCTCCCTACGGTTTCAGGCTGCCATGCCGCACGGTGGGTCTCTCCTGCAGGCGACTCCAGCACCAACTGAGCCGACAGGCTGGAGCAGCGCACTTCAAAGTAAGGAACCGACTGCCGGGTCCCGACAGCTGCATAAAAACAATTGCAGCTTGATGCCTTCAAAAAAAATATAAACCAAGTGGCGGATCTACCCGATTAGACTGCAGTCACTCTGGATGAAACATATTTTAAAGGTTACTCTTTTTTATTTTCCGACCTTCGAGCTTTTTGTCACGTTTTACTAATCTTTTCCCAGATCACGAAGTTGCAGCTACATAGTGAGGACCTTATCAAAGACAAGCAATCTTGAGCCAACTCCCCGAGGCTTTGGAGCGTCAGAAGTAACTGATCTGCCGCCCCAATAGCATTATCGCTACAATCCCTCTGTTGCTACATAAACTTTAAAGTCGCAGGGATCTTTTCTTTTCAAGACCCGCATAGTTTGTGAGATTAATCCACTGGAGTCCTGGGGATGCACAATGCATGCACCGGCGTGTATCAAATAGCACGTTCATATCCCCATATGAATTTTCGGTCACATAACAAAAAGACAATAGCTTAGTAAAATAATTATATTATGATTTTAAATCCCCTTAACTCGCCATTTTTGAAGGGACAGAGACACATACGTGCCCCTTCTGCGTGATTCAAATGCTTATTGAAGAAAACTTGAGCAGGACAAAAGTTTTCTAAATTAGATTTAAACGAAGTGGTTTTAGATCTCAGTTTAACCAGATAGACATACAACATGTTGGAATGGGAAATCAAATCACAGTGCTGTTATCACTCCACAGCTCCTACCAGTGGCAATAAAGGCAAATGGTACATGCATAGTCATAGATTAAAACATCTGTTCGGTAAGGATAAGTTCCCAGCAGGATGATTTCATATCATTCAAGCAACAGAAGAATGACCCCCCCTCTGCAGCTTCTGACAGCACAGCTCTCTGCTTTGTGTGTGCATTTTAACTGCAGCGTAGATAACATTAAAAAGGAGTAAAGAGTCCATAGACGGATCACACATTCAATATACATCCATTCATTGGTCAGGTTGAGAGGAGTTGTTTGGATGCAGACAGCAGTGGACATGTTGAACCGCTACATTTCCTTTATTTGCACCGGACCAGCTACAGGCAGTGATGTTAATAGTGCTCACAGAACAGAATCAATAGTGTTTTGGATAGCTCTTTAGTGTTCAAATGAGCCTCCACAGGAGACCCTCTGTACAAGAGGACTGGCTATAGTCTTGAAAAGGAGACAGTGGGTGTCTGTGTGTCCTTGTTGTCTCAGTGGACAGAAATTCAAAAAGTATAGTACAAAGACGGCAAACACTTTGATCAGCCTGTTTGCTAAAGGTGCTGTGAAACTTTCTCCCCTGATACCTCACTTCCCATCAAGGTTAATAATAGAGGAAATTGCTTTTGAAGAGGCTATGATGAGTAAGGGATTACTCATCATTCAAAGGCCACTTTATCACATTCACATCCTGCACAAAAAAAACATTCCCAGAGTGTCTATCAAACTCACTGTCCAGGCTAAGGATGAACCACAGTGACTGCAATCCAGGGTCTACTTCTACAACTGCTTGCAGGTATGTAGAAGGTTGGTTGCAGTGGCACAACTGATAACAATAATAACAGTAACATTTAAGAAAAAATCTAAATTTTAGATGTCCACTTATGGAGTCAGGTGGAACACCTGAAAATCTGAACCTGAACAAGCACATAGAAACTAGTTAATTGAAGTTTTCGTCGTACATAAAAAGTTAAGATGGTTAAAATAAATGGATAAAAATTAGAAATAGTTAGCCAAAGGTATTCAGTTAGCTTAAACAAACCTGAAATAGTTGAAAGTAATACATTTCTTAGTTAGCTAAAAGTGATAATTGTAATGGTTAAAAGTGATGGTTAAACAGATTGAATAATTAGTCTAAAAATGAAAAACAACTTATAAAAATATTTATCTTAAACAGTTAAAAGTTAGCTTAAAGTAATGGACTAATGGTTGAAACATTTAGCCAAAAATAATGGATAAAAATAATGAAACAGCATAAAATAATGGATAAACAGATTAAATTGTTGCTCACAGATAACAGATTAACAGTTGAAACAGTTATGTAAAAAGGATAAACTGTTAAAATATCTAAATGGAAAGGTTTAACAGCTGAAATAACAGAAAGTAATGGATAAGCAGTTGAGATAAATGGCAGTATAAGAGTAATTGAGCTAATCTGACAGAGCTTGGTGGGTACACTGATTAAACCACTGATACAGGCTCATTTATATCTAACATATAGACTCATGCCAGATGAGAGACACTTTCGACTCAGAGTTAAAACAAAATGCAGTCTGCACAACTTCTTATCTCATAAAACTCATCCACACAGCTCAGGTCTTTCTGCAGGTATACAGGTCATATGGCTAATATACCAAGTGCTAACCCAACAATGTCAGTCTTTGTTAACTTTGGAGAGCTGAAGCTGACCTCTGACAGTAAACACACCAGGGTGGAAACCATCACCATGACGATGGTGTGGACCCCTGCCAGCATCAGGGGCCAGTTGGGCCCTCATGTCCTGCCTTGTCAACCTCGTCTATGGTTCATGGGAGGTCCCCATAGGTCAGGTCTTCCCTGCTGCCCCTCAGGAGCTGACCCAAGGTCTGTGACTGGCCTGAGACCAGGGGTGTCCTTGGCTCCTGGCCCTATAAAAAGACCCTTGAAAGAGGGCTCCGAGGGGAGAGGTTATGGGGTGTAACTGTCTCCCTGTTTGGGAAGATATTATTACAGGGACAGGTCAAATTCAGCTTGACTACAAAGAGCCCAATGAATGGAGACAGAGGGGCAGGCATAAATCAGTTATGTCCCAATTAATTCTTTGATGCTGACTGTTTTTTTGTTTTTTTTGCATGTCCCATGAAATAAACAAAGCAGCTCGATTTTACATGGTATCTAAAGTCACATAAGATAAAAAACGCACCAATCTAACAACTAATAAAGAGGACTAGAGAGCTTTTTACGACCGTGTTATATGGTCTCCTGAGCAGCCTTGGCCTGTTGTAACTGCTACTGGCCACCTCAGTTGCAGTCATAAACACTCGAGCGTGTGTGTGAGTGCATCTACCGGTGCTGTCCTCTCTGTGCTGCAGCTCTGTGATCAGTAACTGCTCTCAATTACAGTATTGTGTGCTGTTCCTTTCGGCTTGGGGTTAAACTCTTTGCAGACCCCTTTGAAGTACTCATCCCTTTATCTCAAGCCAGAGCCAAGAATTTGGGGGAGGACAATGGAAAATGAAACCAAGAGGGAAGCTTATGGCAATTATCAACCAGGGCCATGAGGAGGAAGTCAGCGCACACAGACACAGAGAGAGAGAGAGAGAGAGAGAGAGAGAGAGAGAGAGAGAGAGAGAGAGCTGATAAAGAAAGCAGGAGACAGCCAATGTAGGACAGGGGGTTACTGTTTCAAGTTTGTTTGGTGTGTACACACCCCGGGCAACAACCGACTGCCGAGAGAGGAAATGGAGGCTACCTCTTCAAAGTAGGTGACAACAGGGGGGACAATGGCCTCTGAAGGGAGCAAGGAGCTGATGAGAGGAACACTGGTGGTGGTTGGGGTGCATGGGGGTCAAAACACAGCGCAGGAGAGCGCCAAAGAGTAGCAGAGGAGGATGGGAGGATAAGGATGGAGGAGGACGGAGGGAGAAGTGCTGTTGTCAGCAGAATCAAATGGCACGCAGAGAGCTGGGGAAGATACAATTAAAGTGTGGAGTTAAGACAGGCTTTGAAGTTGGACATGGTGCATAATACCCTTAAAAGTTAAGGAAGGGCAACAATTTGCCAGTTTGTTATGGGGCTGTTTTGAAAGAGGAGAGGAGGGAGAAAAAAAAGTGTGAGTGGTGGGAGTGTTTGTTTTTTAAAGGGTTCAGTTTGAGGGGAATAAAGTTGGATTTCAAGTGCCAATTGGCCCCAGAAGGATTTTTTTTTTTTTTGCAAGACAGAGAATGTAAAGTGTGAGTGGGAGTCGGCGCCTACCTGTGCATTTTGATGATGCGGACGAGTGCGTGAAGGACTGAAGAAGGGAACGAGAGATGTGTCAGAAAAGGAGTGGAATGGGGAGCGAAGCAGGTGAAAGAGAAAAGCACTATGGAGGAAGAATGAGACATGAAATAGGTAGGGAATTGGTGGTGAAGGAAGGCAGAGGAAATAAAAGAGAGGCAAGGGGGGGGGGCTTGCTGTTGAAGGTTATTTATTGGTTTTTTTCCCTCGTTTTAATCCCATTTTGCGCTTGACTTTTAAGTCTACCAATGTATAGAAACAATGTCGGATGCACTGTCTAATCCCGTTTGGGCCATGAAGCTCACTCCACACTGACAGTAATGACTTTCATTTCCTCTGCTGCTCGCGCTGAAGCACCATGCAGACACTTCACAGGCCGGACGCCACTGTTCTGCCATGCTTGACAGGACAGCGATCCGTCTCCGAATCAGTCTTAACTTGAACCCTGGGCTCCCTCACTCATCCCTAATCCATCACTTTAACCCCATCTTCCTCCTTCCTGACTCGAGAGCGCAGGGTTCCCCAAGCTAGTAAGGTGATTAACTTGCTTGTCCATTCAACAGATGCCAGATTTTTATCTCTTTTCCCTGCTTCCTGTTCCTCCATTAGAGGAGTGTGATGCTTCACTGTGGCAAAAGATATAGGTGTGATGTCTACACAAATGCAGATGCAGATAAATATGAAAAGCACCACATTGCCACATCAGGAGACAAAAATATGAATGTCCACTTTTGAAGATTTATTTATGGCAGCAGGTAAAAGCTTTTCCAAAGTAGATCATTGACAATCATCTTTGTAATTATGTGACAGTCACACTTAATATTGCCGTTAAGACCCCCATCAGGGAACTGAGAACACAGATGACCCCTCACTTATGTGTCCTAAATATTATTGGGAATTTTGGGAGTCTTTTTTAACCGCAAGGAGTCACATCAAAGAGCTGAGGTTTCACGGATGGTTCAGATGCTTTTTTTTTTAGCTAAATATCTTCAGATGAGGCTGTTAACAAATGAATTAAACAAAGGCAATTGAATGCTTGCCACCATGAGAGTGAATTTCAGTGCTGGTGCATTTGTATATAAAATTAATTCAAAGACACAACTGTGCACAAATAGACTGAGTCAGTTTTGGCGAGTTGAAGACTTACGCAAAAAAAAAAAAAAAGTGCACCAATCCCAAATGACTCGACAAAAGAAAACATGAGAGACTGCAAAACCAATCCAGATGGAGAACACTTCTTTTTTAGAAAAATGAATGAATTGA
Source organism: Acanthurus leucopareius (assembly GCA_029814765.1). Lineage (NCBI taxonomy): Eukaryota > Metazoa > Chordata > Actinopteri > Acanthuriformes > Acanthuridae > Acanthurus > Acanthurus leucopareius. The sequence continues at coordinate 11,476,660 of JAQMCX010000021.1, read as the reverse complement.
AGTTAAAAAAAGGAGAATGTTATCAGCACTAGTATGAATGTTGCTATAGTCTACTTCCTCGTTACCAGTTCTGCTGCAAGGATTTTGTGTATAATAATAATAAAAGAGGCTGTGAGAGATAAAAGGAAAGTGCGAGATAGAGATACCAGACAGAGACACAGGGCAAGCGATACAGACGAACCTCCCACACTGTCTTGAGTGCATGGCTCTCCTGTCCCTCTGCTCAGCCCACACTATAAGCCCAGATGCTAAATTCATACCACAATCACACAAACACAACCTGCTGTGTCTTCTTCACTGAGTCTGTATAGCTCCTAACCCACTTGTTCTCAAATAGCAGCATATCCTTTTCATAACTCTTGTTGCGTTTGAGTGACAGGGGCTGTGGAAAAAAAAAAAAAAAAAACAAGGAAAAAAATCACTGCCATAAATACCGTATCAACAAAGAGAAGAATGATACAAGGTGGGAAGAGAGACAAAGGCAGAGAAAGGCAGAAAACATGACGGAAGACATCGGTGTGTGAGAAGTGTTGGCGATAAACAGGTTTATTTATGCAAGCGGCGTACAGCAGCCAAACACGGGCCTCCTAGGGTCTGACTCAGAATACAGCACTATAAAAAGCTCCATTCGTACGCTCAAACACACACACACACACTCATGCAACGACTTTGTCAATCACATGCGGATGTACAGTCAATCCCAGAGTCCTGTCACAAGCATACAGTCACACGTGTTAAAAAATCCAGTGCGAGGAAGAGAAGAGAGGCACCGAATGACCTCTGATCGCCTTTTTATTTCTACGGTTGATTAGAAACTACTGTTAATCTTTAAATCCATGCCCTCAAATCACCTCTGTCATATCCTGCAGGAATAAAATACTTCAAAAAAACCCCCAAAAAATGTCTTTAAGGTCCCTCTGCACAGCAACTCAAAGAGAATCCGCAGTCGCTCTTCTTTACTGACTCGGTGTCACGGGGCCGTTTTTACCTTGCGAGTGTGCGGTGACTTTTAAACGGGACTCTGTGCGGGTTCCTGTCATGAAAACTAAATTCCACATTAACAAGCATCATACAGTACGGCGGCTGTGGGCGCTAGCATTAAGTGAGAATATGGTGGCTGAGTGGGAACCTTTGGGAGCTCCTCATCGGCTCTCGGCTGTCGTCACACAGCGGTCCGCTGTCTGATGTGGAGATAACGGAGAGGAAGCGAGGGCTTTGATCCCTAATGGGGCTGTGTTGGCTGGGTGGAAATGACAGTCATGGCTTGTATTTACACAAGCACAATTATGGAGGTTTATTTTGGTGGTAGACAATCAATTAGAGTGAAGCTATGTCAAAGTAATAATGCAGATTAAAGGAGCGTTTACAGCTGTAGCCTCTGGGTGTAAATAAGCAAAAAAAAAAAACCAGATCTGCTAAACGGGACAGAGTGCGCTTTAACCTTCAGATCTACACTCTTAATCTAATAAGGATCCAGTGTGCTTTAAATGAAGTGATTGCTAGATGTTCTAACAGTGTCTGAAACCTTCTTTCTATACAATTTCTGTGAATGAGGTATGAGTGAAAGAAAGATTGCCCCGTCTGAAGGTTAAAGTCTTTGTGTGCGATACTTAAAGAAAAAAGGGCAAAACATGACAGATGGATCATACACATGAGAAGAACCTCTTAAATTTCAAGCAGCATCTTCTCGAATGCACACATTTCTTCATAAAGCAGTTGTGTGAAGCAAGAAAAACCTTAATAGATCTGGCCAATCACTGTGTAAGATGAGGCTGACTGTTGGATTGTCTGTTTCAGAAAGTTTGTCTCACAAACTCTAGTGTCAGAAAGTGTGCTAAGACCTGAGTGTGGTTCAAACTTAAAGCCAGTCAGATCAGCAAGGTGTTTGAACCTCTTTCCATGAGGTGAGATGTCTCTTACAATATTTGTAACAGACAATCTGACAATCATGTCAGATTTGCTGCTGTATGAAGTGAGTCTCCTTTTCACTCTTAGATATACTCCTGTCGATTTTCATGTGCATAACTAAACGCAATACCATGAATGATTAGAGGAGAGGTTTTCACTCAATTTCCTGGTTTTTATCAACTGTTGCCTCCTCACACATCTGTCTCCTCCTGTAGATCAAATAAAACTGAACCCTCGAAAAAAAAGCAAAAAACACCCCCCCCTTCCTTCAAGTAAAACTACCTCAGCTGCACTACTGATGGGTCAGGACTAAGACGTACAAAAAGTTCACACTCACTGCTCAACCTTTTTCACAAAAGCTTCAATTATCAATATTCTTTAGGCACATTTGAATGACGTGTATTCTAGTATGTTTGACTCATAAGGAATGAATGCAATCACACACAGAATACATGCAAAAATGTCACATACTTCCTTAAATGCAGGCAAGTGCACATGCAGTATGATGCTATGTTGCAATAGTTATGAATCCTCTGCACACTTCTTCCAGAAACAACAGTCTCTACAAAGGCTTCGTGCTGAAAGACTAAATTCCTGTTTCTCAGATGTCGGTCTGACAGTCCTCTCTCCTTTCGTCTCCTCTTTTTTTTTGTTTCTTCTCTCTCTCTCTCTCTCTTTCTCTGCTTGGGCAGCAGAATCAGCACATCAAATAAACACAGAGAGGTATAGTGTTTCGCTTGGAGACGGCAGAACAGGTCACGGACAATGGGAACACATGGAAATGCGTGAATTGTGGGTGTAAAAAAGAAAGCAATTCCAATGCAAATTAAATGCGGGGGCCTCTTTGAAATCAAATCTGATTTTGGAATTTAATAATTCCTCCAAAATGTTTTTCCAGGAAAAAAAACTGGATACTTTTAAAATGATCAGTATTCAAACCAATGCATTCCTCACCTACCAGACACACAAAATACTAGTGGACAGGGCCTCATTATGAAGCCCATCCTCGGCCACCCAAATGTTATTATCATCACAAACCTCCACAGTCTGGAGACACTGAGGAGACTTGGAGACATGGAGGCCATTTCACGGACTCCAGCGTCTGAGTCATTGAGCTCGGGTTTGAGTGGAGCCGTCGGTAAAACACAAAGTGGTGGTGGTGCAGAAACAGTGAGTCCAAGGACTGTAGCGTTTGGCCAGAGGTTCAAACAATCGACTCGCAGCGCTCTTTATCTGAACCAACCACAAACCTCCAACTACTCTTTACAGTTCAAATGGGGGCTTGAGCAGAAAGGCAGTGCTTTATAGTGAGGGGGGGCGATGGGAATTCAAGGTCTTTGACTTTAGTGTAAAGTTACAGGGCTAATCTTCGTTAACATGCATGTTGTGGTCATATGAAAACAAGGGCAACAGCATGACTTCGCCTAATTGAGAGAGTAATTATGAGGCATTTGAAGAAGATGAAAAACGTGCTCAGAAAGAAAAAAAGCATGACAACAGAAAGAGATAAAAGTCTTTTTATTAAAAACGATGGATTTTGGTAAGAATTTGACAGTACAAATAACAATAATGTCAACTTAATAATATATAATTAAAAAAAAAGAATAAAAAAATCAACAATGTAAACAGTTGTGAACATTAATTCTTTTTTCCAACAACATGAGTCAGAACTAAAAAGAATGAATAAATATTTGATATGTTAAGAAACGGAGGGACGAAAGCACATCAAACAGAAGAATGACAGGTCCAGAGACAGACAGGTGTTTGAAATTCTAGTAACAGTCAATAATGCTCACGTCTGATGGACATCTTATCCTTCATATCAGGTTGGAGGGTCTGATTGTGGCTCTCACTTGACTTCCTATACAGAAAGAGTTGGGTTAATGCAGTGTCGAGCACTTAAATCAACATTTTAATACTGTAAATATGTATTAATATCAAAGGAACATCATCATGAAAACAAAATTTAAACTAAATCTCTGTGATTGACTGTTCCTTTGAGAAGCTCAACGTCTCTGTCACTTTAAGTTGTGAGGTAGAGTACAGTGAAATAACTGGATATTTACTGTGATGTGCGTGATTGACAGTCCTGAGAGATGTTTGCAGAGATGTGAGCGGCAGCAGCGTTTGACGAAGCCTCTTATCACTGTGTATGTATGGATGCTTTTCATAAAGACATAAATGGTTCTAACAGTATGATGGATGGGAGGCAAATGAAAGCCCTCAGGACTGGAAGCTGTCATCACCAAAGACAAGACCTGCACCGTGAACAGTGTGCTACAAAGTATACTATGACTAATTCTGACGGTTTGTACTTTACTGTACTCATTACCTGAGGTACACTGGTGTAAAAAAAAAAAAAAAAAAATAGGGCACATGCATCAGAGTTATGAACTATGAACTGCAGACAGGCACATATATACACACACACACACACATATTCAAACGAGTTAAACGATCATGCTAACCTCCTGCTGCGACAGGCATCCAGGTCTTCCTGTAGCAAGGAGGCTCGTTTCTGAAGGAAGTTAACCTGCGACACAGACAGATAATGCCACATTTTGACAAAGAGTAATCTTCAAAAAAAAAATGGACTCACTCTGAATGTGTAGTGAGAAAGTAGCCAGAGAGCCAGAAAGTGGAAGTGGAGGAGGTATGATGGCTTTGGGTCAATTGTGCTTTTGGGTGGAGGGTTTAGCTAAGTGGAAGAAAGACTTGGTTGTTGAGTCCAGGGGTCAGGACAGCAGGGGTTGGGGGTCAGGAGATTAGGGCAGCAGGGTTAAGGCGCATGGGGACACAGGAGCAGATTATGAGCCAGGTTAGTTGAGGCTGGGACGCTGCGAGCCGAGGCAATGCCGTTCTTTTGTTTGGCTACAAAGCTTGAGTTTATTTATGAAGTGTCTTTGGCTGAAGAGAAAATAAACCCCATCTACATTTACACGGCATCTCGAGCCTGGCAGAATAATCACCGCTCCAAAAGAATCTGTATTGTTCTGGGACTACCGTACTGGAGCCGAGGGTACATTCCTTTCTGTGGGGGAGACCTCAGGAAAGTTCTAGCATTTCATTTGGCACTTCACAGTGGTGAAGTATATGAAAAACCCCACTGAAATGCGGTTGGATGCTTCCAGATACATGAAAACTCTCCCCACCTTTTTTTCCACCATGTAAAAATAATGCACTTTAATGGGCAAAACCCAAGACATTGTCATTGAGAAGAGAGACAATTCTGGTCACGAATTACATCTTATAAACATATCTGATCACAGAGCTGTGGTCTGTGCACCGTAACAGGATCTTGGTAGACCTATCTGAGGAAGGCGACGGTTTATTATGAGCCTCCTTTCCAAAAACTGCATGTTCCTATCATCTTAACTGGAAACCTTTTTGTGTTTGTAACATTAAAGCCACAAAAGTGAAATAATTCCTTGTTCATATTAGAAAGAGACACAGCTCAGAGAGACAACATGGCTACATGAATGGGGTTTTTGCACAGGATGACCGTGATCTGAAGGACAGACAAGAAAAAAATGAAGGTTTATAAAGAGGATTGCCGGGGTTCAAAGCTACAGCAATATATGTGACCAACAAAAGCCATCATTGGTGCCATCAAACAAATAATTCGTAACCTCTTAATAAATTGTATTTAAAAAAAATAACAAAACAAAACATAATTGACAGTCTAAATGTCCATTATCTAAGTTGTGGCAGTGTGATCTGTGATCAAGATTCATTCTATAAAATTAGAATGTGTTTCATTGACCAAACACTCAGACTGCACAGGGCTGATGGAGAAGCTCCATTCCAATGAGAAGAGGACTAAATGTTTCTCGTAGGACTACTGTCAGGGTTAATGCACCATTACACACTTCAAATTAAGAATGATATGGAAAAAAAAGGCATGAAAAAAAGGAGACACTTGGGAAATATGTGTTTTGAATGAATGAAAAGGGAAAAGATGTAAGGAATATTTCTTCGGTTGAAAGGCAGCACTTGAGCCTGCAGGCAATTTTTAACATGCTTGAAACTAAAATCACCAGACTGAATGTGTCAGCATGTTTGTTCAAGTCCAGCCTGTATCTGATCTGTATCTGGCAAACAGTCAGGTCCTACCTGAGCTTTCAGAGAGGTGATGGTGTCCTCTAGTTCCTGTCTGAGCTCTGCTGGCATCAACCCTTTGATCTTCTCCTCATATTCCTGACGCACCACAGTCACCTGAGAGGACAGAGGCAGGACGACCAAACCGTGTCAGTAAACTTAGAAGAAGCACCTGAACAAATGCACTGATAAATCCAGTTTAAACATGACATAAATAATTCAACTATCAAATGAATGAATACATATGCTTTATTCATACACACACACAGCCGCTGCACAGACAGCAGATTAAACCTTAATATGTGTGTTTTTCACCAAGATTTATATTATTTGTTGGTCTGTTTGGATTTAAAATACTCTCCACACTGTAAACAGAAAAAGGCTATTCAACCATTAAAGGCTCAGTATCAAGCAAGTTAATATTAATCATTGCTGAATAAGTGCTTCCACTAACCATACACATACACATACACATGTAAGCACTTCCAGACACACACACACACACACACTGACACACAGACAGCGGGTATCCCCTCTTTATTCATGGCTCAGAGTATTCCCTCGCTCTTCACAGCTCCTTCTCATCTCCACAGGGGGTCCGCAGACTGGCATGACTTGCTCTGCACAACACCCCCTACTGGCTGCTGATGACTACAGCCAGATCTAACACAATGCATTTATGGGCCTGTTACACAGCTGGGTTTGGAAGAGGACAGGGCCACAGTGGAGGCAAAACACATCAAATGCAGCAGCAGCAGCTCAATAGCTTGCTAGCAAGCTAGCTCCACTGGGGAGGACTGGAGGAAGTCTGTCTGGGGCTAAATTACACTCCACTAAACCAGAGTCTGATTATAGAAGTTGAAAAGGGTTTGGTTGGCGCAACCCCCCCTTTTTACCCACAAACACACATGAATGGACGCATACACACATATACAGACATGCACACACACATACATGCATGAACAAACAGAGCTTTTACAGTACTGTTAAAGCATTTACAGCATTTTGAAAAAGAGTTGCTGAATCAATTAATCTGGAGCTTGATGAATAGTTTAACAGAGCTTTAAGGAGTCGACCAGGGCTGTGAAAAGCAACAGTTTGAACCCACATATTTCAAGGTGTAACCAGGGGAGAGAGTCTGAGCATTTCAGCCGACCGTAATGTCTTTGACAGAGCCAAAGTCCAGCTAACATTAAGATAATCCCCACGCTCCCCCACCTCTACTCTCATCAGTCCAATCTTTCAAGTGAAGGGAGCATGAATGAGGTGAGGTGAGGGGGGAGGGAAAAAGATTGGTTTTCCTAAAATAATTTTCCTACTGTGGATTTAACTGATTGTTCTGGCTTTGGCTAATTAATCTTCCTGGGCACAATGAAAGAGACCGGGAAGCACTTCAAAGCAACCTCCTGTATAAATGATCCCAACATGGAGCGGCTCACTTTGTCTCAGCACAGTTTGCAGTAGATTAGTCTGCCACAACTTTGCCAAATTTTTCAGGCTCCTTCTGCCCTTTTTCGCTTTTAAGTGTCGGGACAATATTATTGGGTCGAGAAATCCATCAGTTTACAGAAATACATCTTTTTCGTCTCTGTGTGAGAATGAAGTCGAGGATAATTTGAGAGCGACGGGTTTCAGAAGCTTTAATTTCAGTGTCCAGGAGTTAAAAAATCAGCTGAAGCTACGGGAGTGCACATTTTCAAAAAAGTCTATCTATCTATAGCAGCTTCTGTAGTCATAACAAAATGGCAAGCCAAGACAAAACACACTCCACTACCTCAGACCGAAGCAATAAACAATGGTTGAATAAACACATCCCTTACCAACCACTCTGAATATAAGTCTAGATTCTTCAAAAGCCACGCTCCTTAGCATTGCATTCTTGGTTCATGTATGGTGCAGTCACCACAGCAATGAGAGATCCGCTCTCTGCCTAAATTACAAGCTCCTTTGTGGCAATGCTGTCTCCATTTTCCTTCCCATACATTAGAATGGGCACGGCTACAACAGCGTATTCATTGGGACTCACAGAGAGCAACGGGGACGACTGGATACTGTACATACAGTTGTAAGGCTGATGAAACTAGACAAGCCATGAATGTTTGCTTTAGTAACAACAGGAGGGAAGCCCGAACTATAACTAATGTCTTCTGTGATACACTAAGGTTGTGTATCTGGCATCTGTCATAATGGCTTTGTGGTTAACTGCACTGAAAGGCTGGTTTGGTCGTCGGTGTGAGACAGACAAGAATAGTAAAATATCACATCATTATTTTTTTACAGTTGTTTTCTAAAAGTTGTCTTGTTTTTTTCATATTTAAGCCTCGCTTTTGTTGTATTTGTATAAATATATGCTGTATATTTACGTTAAAGCGACTGCATATGATACAGATTTGTGCTCTTGTTGTGCACACCGGCAGAAGAAGAAGAAGAAGAAGAAGGCATTTGCAATCACATCTTTCCACAGCATGTCTAACTAAAGCTTAGCCATAGTTTACTATGCAATGTGTGTGGGTGGAAGCAGCAGCCTTCTTTATAAACAACATCTCTGTTGTGGAAACATATACTAGGCTAACAGATACAGAAAAAAAAAAAAAAAATCTAATTTCTGGCTTCACTGTCTCTCAATGGTGTTTAAATTCAAAACAGGAGCATCTCCTCAAACTCCCCAAAGATGTCTGTCTGAGAGATGCTGTTCCTTCAGCTCTGCATCCTCTCCTCCTCCAAGGTCCCTCATCTCACATCTCTGTTCTCTTTTTCAACATTTTTCTTGTCTTTTAACATCTTTTTACAGCAAAGGCATGTTTGTTTTTCTGACAAGCGTGACGACATCTGTAGAAAAAAAAAAAGAAAAAAAGAAAAGCCCTTCACTATTAGGATATATGTCAGGTGCCTTTGAACAATACTGCTGATCAAACCTTCCATGAGGTTTTGGTCATTGACGGACTCCAGATGAGAGTGAGCGAGGAAAAAAAAAAGAGAGGGAGGGAAACACACGCGGGGGGAAAAAAAAAGTGTTTCACTATTTCCTAAAGCATTGAAAAGGGTCTTTGACTTTCTGGAGGAAAATCAGGTTTCATCTCCACAGCTCCTTTTAAACAAGAGATTTTGTTTGTTCCTGATGAAGCGTGATTCTCTAGTTTGAAGACTGTAAGGAGCGGCAGTCGTTTTCCCCTCCCAGTCATCTTAAAATGACAACATTTCATCTATATATATAGTCTTTAGATTGTGGTTTTGACTTTCCCTTGCATTTGGTACTGTCACATGGCGTGGTTTTTGACAGCTGCCAGCAGAAAGGAACAAGCCCTCAACACTTTCAACGTTCAAATGAAGTTTGTCACATCGTTGGGAAGCTTGATGTATGCTAATGAAGTTAGGGTGTGTGAGTGTGTGTATCTACAGGCTTGCGTGGGACGGGATGGGGGGGTGTGTAGCTGCTGGAAAGAAATTTTTTGATATACCCCCCCTTGTTACAAAGTGACAAAAACCTTGTCAGGAACAAGGGGGTACATCAAAAATGACGCCACTCACAAAGTTTGCACCTCCACATCCACTGAGTTGGCACTCAGAGTTCACCAAGGAGCGATTTGAATTCAAAAACGCTTTGCTGCGAGAGGGAAAAAAGAAACCGCTTCACAAAAGTAGGAAAGAAAAAAAGAGGAAAAGGCAGAAGGAGATTAGAGGTGGCTACAGATCTTAGTGAAGTTCTTAGAACTATGGGATGGATTGGTAGCTGCTGATGTAATGTGCCTCAACAAAAACAGCACACAGGAAAATGACTGAGCCTACAGAACTTAAGTTCAACTCCTCTGCATTTTTATGTCTGCATCAATACTGAAAACTACAGAAATTTTTATTTTTTATTTTTCCCAAGCTCCCATGTTGCAGGAGAATACATCTCTGAAACTTGTACAGTTCACCCTGCCCACTGTATCATTATGTATTTATACAAAGAGCTGTACTCTTCAACATTCTGCTCCTTTCTTCAAGGAGAACTGAACCACACAGTGAGCTGCTGATCCGCCATTTTAGAGTGGGGGAGCCTGCGAGGGCCCTGCAAGTGTAAGGCAAGCAACATCTGTGTGAAGTCTGGGCAGAAAAGCTGTTTTTGCATGGGCGGGATCAGATTACAAAGACAAGTCTTGGCAGATAAACTAGGGCGATATCAGCGTGAGGAGACAGAATGAAGGTTTCTTATCATATGTGAAGAACAATGCACACATGAGCTGGTGTGTGTACGCAACAATGCAGATGTTAATATGATGTACACGATTGCAAACAGTTACACGAAACCTAAGAAAGAACATACTGTTGAGAGGAAGCTTCTCCACACAATGCACACTTGTATGCTCTCACATGCATCTGACCTCAGGTATGAGCACGGTTGTTCATTCAGACTGGGAGACAAATTGTGATTCATACACACACCTGTAGCTACGAGCAAGACACTGTAAACCTGCTGCACTCAACCAAAGAACAGACAACAGGTAAGAGTAGGGATATCATGAGAACCAATACTCCACTTGGTACTTGTTCTTCTATAGTAAAGCAGATACCAGAGTGTTTTTCTTGTGGACCTGACAGGGGCAGGTTCGAAAGAAAAACTAATGTAACCATCATCCTGGAAGCAGACCACCGTCCTTTTCATTCCGTCTGTGTCATTTGACATCAAAATGTAACACTTCCGTTTTGAATAAACGCCTCTGGGCTATTGGTCTATCACCATGTCACCTATTATAAACCCCTGCTTGCACTCTGAGCATATAGAATTGTGTGCGTGTGTGTGTATGATGGGAACAAATGAATTGCAAAATTTCATTGATATCGGTACAAACTACTAAAATTCTACTATTGTGTCATCTGTAGAAGAGAGTCAGGGTGCAGTGGCAGGAGAAGGATGATGTTAGGGACTAAAAGTAGATTCAACATTAAAAGATTTAGAAAAAAACAACACTTCATAGAGGCACTATCAAAACACTTATCACTAAAAATTTAAAAGAGGCCAAGAAAAGACCACCAGAATTCAGTGCACATGAACATTATGATCAACTCAGCAATTTGATGATGGAGTATGAAAGACTCAGTAGACTCAGATGCTGATCACCTGTGAAGATACAAATTCACAGGGAAACCTACTGAATTAGAAATTCAACATAACTGAACTATATGGACAAAATTAAGAATTTAATAATAATTTTAATGCGTTTGTCTTTGCTCAACTATATGGCATTGGCTCAAACCTGTCCATCATATGAGAAATTGCCACATGCTTTGCACAGGCTTGTTAAATGAGTGCACCACCTTCTATTCTCACTCTAATGAAGACAAGCTTTATGTTGAACTACAGCAGTGAGCTTCAGATGTCCTCATATCCTGCCTCAGCTGTCCTATCTGTTGAGGCATCGGTTTTAGCTCAGAGTTGGCTGATGCACAGAGATTCCTTCATCCCTACTTGACTATGGCACATTTCCTGTTTGTGTCTCTGCTGCCAACTTTGACATAGCAAAACAATCTGCGATAAATTAGTGAAATGTGTCTGTGGCAGAGAATCAAGAACTCCAGTGCCTAAAATTGGAACCAAATGCTTCGTCAGATTCTTAAGTCTTGTTTACTCATTTCTAAGGTTCAACATATATCTGATGTAAATCCTATTGTTGCTGATTTCATACCAGAAAGCACCACTTTTCGTATCAGTTTCTGAATATGTGTTTCTTATTAGTGCCTGTATCATAAAATTCAACCATTCAAGACTAAGCTCTGTTGACTCTGTGTAATTGGGCTTCGAGTGTTTTAATGTGCTAAATAAAAGCACACATAATATTTGCAAATAGCATGAACAGAATGAAGTTTGTGGTCTTTGAGTTTTTAGACAAAAAAACGGCCCTCAAAACTTAAAGCTGTGTTAGCATCTCCAGAGCAGTGGACGCTGACTTTCCACCTACTTTTCTGTCAGTGTAAGAGGTAATATCAAATGTAAACATTACAACACAGAGGTTACAAGGGATTTCAAGCACATGTTTGACTTTTGTGAAACATAATAAGATTACTCTTCACTGCTAAATAAAGAGAGACATGGGCTCTTACAAGACAAAATGATCTGACTTTAAAGCAGGCAGGTTCAGGGTTCAGCTCCTCTTAAGCTATAGGAAACAACGTGCAGCGCCTCTGGGACTGGGTCACTGACCAGTGACTCCTAAAAACCACTGACCCCTTCCTGCAGATTTATGATGGCCAGACACTGAGGTGTGTGATGAGTGTGTGAAGTGTGTACAAGGGTCAGCGGGTGGATCAGAGGGGATGCTAGAGAATGAATGCCTTGGGTGTACATACCAGCGTACAAAGAACAGCCTCCTGTGTGAGTGTAGTCATTAGTGCTTTCTTCTCTGTGTGTGTCAAGGTCAAAACAGAGCCTGATTACAGGGCATTTCGGAGAGTCATGGGGAGTGTGTGCGTGGGCGTGTGTGTGTGCACACAGAGGCTTCCCTCTGAACACAGGCGGAGGTGGCATTCCTGCCCCTAGGCGCTGGCTCTTGAAGCCAAATCTCAAGGAATTTGGGAAATGTGCAAAGGGGCATATCTCAGGCCCTGAACAGGAGAAGATCGTGGAGTGATGGAGGGGAGGGGAGGGGGAAGGAATCCTTTTTTTTTTGTCTTTTGTGGCCCCCTGCAGGGTTTGCTAAGGATGGCAACTGAGGGGTTAAGGGCGAGGGTCATCAGGTGATGTGAGAGCAAAGAACCCGAAAGAACATCAAATGATTAATCAAAAGAAGTCAAACAGGGGTGGCAAGAAGCCAAAAGAAGTGTGACGAAAAGGTTGAGAGCTAGCAGGCTGAAAAATAGAAAGAAACTTAATGCTGGGCAGCGAATGATGCAACGGTAATGGTGTGGAGCAAATGAGTTGGAGTAAGAGACAGGCTGCTTCTCTTGTACATGTGTGACAAAAATTGAAAAGAGACATAGCAAGATGGAGGAAGAAGGAGTGACTATATTACCTTTGTCTCAGTCTCCAGCTCCTTGTTGAGCAGCTTCTTCTCTGAGCAGTGCAGCTGCCTCTGCAGACTTTCCACCTTTTCCTGCAGAGCCTGGGGGAAGGGTGAGACAGTGAGTGTCATCGCCTGACTGACAGGAAAAAAAAGAAATCAACTCAAGGTCTGCCTGCTATAATGTGTAGCGATGCAGAGTGATACACATCACTCTACAGATACATTTGGGTGAACGAGGAAACACAGGATGACTTCAAATGAGAGGAGTCTCACTGAGAAACCAATGATTGAGACAGACAGAGCTAATAAGAATACATTTAAGACGCAAAATACACAAGACAGAGTAAGACAGAGGGACAGTGAGAAAGATGCGGGCTGTGATTAGTCTTTGCGTGTTAAAAGGCTAATAATAAAGTCATGACAGTAATTACTGGCACGCTGGCCTCATTAAGCCCAAACTCATTTCTAGACAAGGGCATGCAGAAAGAGAGACTTGCTTAATCAGGGAATTAGCAAACTTTCAAGGCTATTGTGAAGTTGCATTTCTTTATGGATAATCATTTCTTTGGTAATAGAGAAATATACTGAATCGTGGTGGATAAGAACACAACTTACATATACTCCAATACCTGAGCTGATGACATGTCCCCATAGGGGAAAGAAAGGAAGAATTTAATCTATTTTTCTGTCTTAGATTCAAGGAGGAAAGAAAAAATAGAGAAAATTCACTGTGTATATGTGTGTGTGTGTGTGTGTGTGTGTGTGTGTGTGTGCGTGCGTGCACACATGTGCATGTAGGGCATTTTTTCCTTCTTTGCCTGTAAGTGATAGCAGTGGAAAGAAAGGCGAAGTTCCTGCCAGCGACACAGAACCAGATGTTTCGAGCGCACATGTGGACACTTCGCCTTTGATTAGTCTGAATGAAAAGCAGATAAAGTGATATGTGCAAAAGCACACACCTGTAATTAAAAGCACACTTATGCATTTATTCAAACACACACACATATACATTGCGTCCTCAACAAGGGTATGGGGGGGGGGGACTGGCTAGCATCAATATCCTCAGTGTCTTTCCCCCGGGGAGTTGAGTGAGCGGGCCAGGTGTTGCCTTGTTGATTCTCAGAGCTGAGGGAAACAAAGTCCAGGTGATAGGCATGACGGGTCTGATCTACAGTCCACCACGCTGACATACAGTAAATCACACACAGACTGTTAGGCTTCAGGGCCAGGTTGAACTTCTAGGCAGCAGCTTTCTGAGAACTACAGACTAAAAAGGAAAGAACGTGCAACACCAAAAAACTAAAATCAAAAACACACACACACACACACAACAAAACAGCTGGGACTTTTGTTGTAAGATTGTTGGATATAGTAGATCTAACAGTAGCTGAAAGTCATTTTTTGACATGTAATCATTTTCTTTTAATAATTTAAAACATCAAGACTGCACCACGTTGTGAGCCCATACCTGAGCTGCATCCATGTAGGTAAATCAACTCTGTGATGTACCTCTTTACTTTGCATTGGCTAATTCAGGCCCCTGGCAGAGGGAGTTCTCTACATTACTGGACTATCATGATTCTGGAGCATGTTGAGGTCATTTTTAGCTCTGCAGCATGAAAGGCAGCTGGTTTCCAGCGTGTTGATCCTATTAATCAGGGTATTTCTTCGCCAGTCACGATCCCATCACAGCCCACATTACAATCCAGTGCAATCCCTTGCCTTCGATTTCATCATTTCATTTTGTTTATTGGTGAATCAAAGGCCCAACGACACCAGAGAGGCATTTTCAGTGGAATTGATACCATTTACACAAGTTTTCTGATTGTATTGACCGAGGCATGTGAGTGTGAGGCATCCGACTTTAAAATTTAGACTTTTTCCTTACCCACAAGGTCAAAGGGTTGCAAATAGCACAGGATGTGTTACTGTTTGTGAAGACTTCAAGAGTGACCTCATATTTCAGGATTTAGCTTTAGTTAATTTTAGCACACACATGCATTGGATTTCTGTCTCGTACAAAGTATATTTCTTGTTGTATGTCGGTGGATTATACGGTTGAAACTTGTGTGCACATAAAAAGGTGCAGTTCTTACCAATCCTTCCTCTAACGCCTCCCAACCGTGATCCTAACCTCCCCTACATCTGTCCTTTTAGGCTGCAGTCAAGCTGACAAAGAAGATGAGAGACCCTGAGAAACCCCACACCCTCTCTTTTTAAACCCACTTCCAATTCCCCGCACTGTGACACAGCATTTCTGGACTATGTCTTCTGGGAAGTAAGGCTGACTAGTGGGCTTCACTGATGACGTGTTCGCCTCTTTCATGTGGCTTCTGTATCTGATGTTCTCAAAACAACTCTGAGGATGGAAGTTCCACAACTGTCGCTTCATTAATAGTACAACACTTGGGTGTCTCTTCCGATGGAAAAAAAAAGCACTTTGTGAGTCAGAAAGAGCCTCGGAAATATTTAATCATCATCATTTTATGACAAAATGGTCATATTATTTTATTGTGTCGAGGACTGTTTTTAGGCATAGAACTACAAACATCGCACTAATGCTGAAGGCCACGGATACTGATTCAAGAAAAAGTTGAAGGGAAACGATAAAACAAAACCCTGACGTGGACGGTGAAGACAATCATGAACACCTGCACAGCCTTCCTGATGAAGTACCAACCCCAGTGTCTGACTTTGACTTTGATTCAGTGCTCATGCGGTGCTAGCCCAGAGGCAAATAACTCAAAGGATGATGAACTGGCAAATTTTTATGGCTAATAAAAACAGTTTCTCAATATATAATTGATATGCTGTGTGTATACATACATGTGTTGCAGGCACACGTGTAAACACTCAACAGACACACAAGTGCTGTATGTTTCTACAATATTTAGTGTCTGAAGGTGTGTGTGAATGACTGTTAGTAGAGGAACCTGCTTAAGTGTCTCCAGATGCTTAGGGGTGATAAGGTCTTTATCAGCTGTGCAGACTGGGATCATTGTGAACGGGCCAGTAAGAGGGGGGAAATCAGATTTCCTTAGGCTGAGGTGGAGGGAGTGGGAGGGGTGGAAGAATGAAAGAGAAAGGTTCATGAAAGAGGAAAAAGTAAACAAAATGCAAGGCAAAAAGCCTGGGAAGATAAGACAGAAATGTGATATCAGAAAGAGAGAAACAAGTTCAGAAAGGTGAGGGACAGCAAGATTGCGAGGAAGAGGGGAGGGACATATGTAGAGAAACACGTGGCTGGAGTAAGGAGAAGGGGCAGGAGGGTACCTCCGCTGCAGAGTCCCACAGACAGGGAAGCTTGAAGGCCTCTCTCACCTCTCCATCAGCAATGTGCCTCTGCCTTTCATTCCAAACTTCGGCTCAAAGGATTAGTGAGGCACACGCGCACACAAGCACCAACAAACACACCGCTCAGAGCGATCCATGCAGGTATAGGCATGCATTAATATTAACAGCAAAAGTTCTAAAAATGTGAGTGCTACACTCAGTCAAATGAGTGTGCAATACCGCTGTTGTATGCACACAAACATAGACACACACAGGAGTGCAGACACACCAACGCCTGAGTCATCTTTCCTGGGTGGTCCTCCTGCGCAGATAAGGCAAGCATGTTTCCCTAGGGTGAAGTAAAAGCAACAGAGGGCAGGAAAAAAAGCAAAAGAAGAAAGAAGGGAGGGAATAGTGGGAGATGGAAAAAAGGCCAGGGGCCTCTTTAAACTTGGTGTTTTGTTAGGAGCCGAGCTGCTCTTCATGTGCGGCGGGGCCTTCTATTTGCAGCGTGCTGTCAGAAGTTTCTCCCAAAGTCTGGATTAAAGAGATCCTCTAATGACACTGAGGCTGGACGACTTCAGACAGCAGCAAAAACCTCACACTGCACCGCCTCCAGCCAAGGACACACACACACACACACACACACACACACACACACACACACACACACACAGAGACCAGAGACACACACAAGAGGGAAAGAACAGAGACAAACACAAGGGACACCGCGCACACAGACAAA
>JAQMCX010000021.1:11417928-11459556 GCA_029814765.1 Acanthurus leucopareius | reverse complement strand
ACACACACACACAGACACACACACACACACACACACACACACACACACACACACACACACACACACACACACACACAGAGCAGATAGACAAGCAAAAGGGTAAGAACAGATACATACACAAGGGACACGAAGCAAACAGACATACATAAGCAAAGACACAGTATGTGAACTGCGCCCACACACACACGCACGCATGCCACACACACATGCACATGTACACACACTCACACACACGCTCACACTCTCTCTCTCACACACACATACACACACCAGCTTTAGTAGAACAAGGCAGTGTGTGTATGTATGTCTACTGATCTAATAGTAAATAATAAAGGAGGTGCTAACCTCAAGGAGAGGTGGATGGCCAGAGAGATGAGCACAGCCTCTCTTTTATCTGCACTTTTATCAAAGGATTGTGGGAAAGGTAAAGAGAGTAGCTGCAGGAGGGGGAGGAGGAGGAGGAGGAGGAGGAGAAGTAGGAGGAGGAGAGGGGTCTCCCTCCTGAGGTGTTAGAGAAGTGAAACTTTTGCTTTTGCTTTGCTGTCTGTCTGTCTGTGTATGAGAATAAAAAGACAAGGTTTAGCAAGTCGAACAGGACAGCCCCTCTGAAAGATATCACTGATACTGTTATGAATTTACTTGCTTTCAGTACTTTGATGCTCCTCAGCACTTTTTTCCAGACTTGATTTCGAACTGAGGTAGGACGGTACCATGACGGTTGCAGAAGCAAAACTCTTAGCAAATAGAATAGTTATCACGTCTTTTGCAATATGCACACACGTCGGCACAGTTATGGAAGCGCCTTTCCTGGTACTGATGAAAATAGTAAGACAATTGCCGCGGTAATGAAGACATGTTGCAACCGAGCTATGCCCAAAGGGGGAACACAGTGTTCTCTATCTTCCCGTCTCTTTCAGCTGCTGTGAGCTACAGTAGAAAGAGAATAGGAAACAACTCTGAAATATGCGCCATATGCCCTCTGTGTGTATTTGTGTGTGTGTGTTTGTGTATGGGGGCTTACATACATAGTTTATTCTGCTCATCAAATAGTATATGATTTAATGACTGTTAAGTTTACATGACTTGCAAGTACAACTGCAGCTTAAAAACTTGAGACATCTTCTTGAGGACAAAATAAAACATAGATCCATGTTTTGTTGCAGGATTTTACGTTAACAAGAGAAGCTGTAACTGATGCCACAGAAGTTGCTACAAAGAGTTAACAATAAGTCTCTGTAAACTCCTAGCCGAGATTTCTCAATGAGCTTAGGTCAGTCTTTTAACTTGTGACTGTAAAAAAGGCTAAATACGATAAGGTGCAGATATTTACACCTGTAAATGTAAGAGCCACTTTGAGTACTAAACCCAGTTATGAGCTCTTTGCATATTTTAGCCATTTTAGCTCATTAATTTGGTTTTATAGCAACCTTTACATACAATGTTGAGTCTCACTGTTCTAATTCAGTCCCACTAACAGGCTGAAGGTACATGTAAGCCATAGGAAATCGATAAGACAATAGTATAACACAAAGAATAACAAGTTCTGCAGGATCTGCTGGACAGATTTCTTGGCAGAAGTGCTTAAAAAGTAAAATCCTTCGCATACAATATGCTGTTATTCACAGGTTTACAAGAAAGGTGCCACCACAGAAATGAGACTTGTCTACTTCTGCCTACAGCGTGGATTCTTATCATGCGGTTCTTCAAACATAGAGGCACAAGACGTTAGGCCGTCATGGTTTCTTTGTACTTAACATTAGGCCTGTGGTTTAATGAGTAATTTCCGTTTGTTGTCCATGAATAGAGTACGGTCTCTATGAGCTGTTCCACTTCCCATGTTCCCCAGTTGCATCCTGGAATGTTATCTCTCTCCTACTTCCACCTCCTCTGATATGTGGATCAAACACTGCCGGGAATCTGCGCACAGCCAGAAAAGTCATCAATCAGCCAACACTGGGCACACAAGCAAGTGTCGCACGCACACCCACCCACACACACACACACACACACACCCACACACAAACATACACATGGACATGAACACAGATGGATCCTTACATAAAAATACATAAAGACAGGCAGAAAGATAAATGAAAAACAGGGGGATCCTTGCCTTCACACATACATATTTTTAGCTTACAACAATGCTGATATATAGAACAAAACAGGACTGAACTGGAAGTTGGAAGTGTGCAGCCTCACTAAGAGCACTACACTCTGCAGGATGACCTTCAACAGTTGCTTCACAGAGAGACACAAACTCAGTGTTTCAGCTGAAATAACTGTCAGGCTCAGGTCGAGTTCAGGTCGAGTTCAGGTCGGGCTTGGTTGCTACTCTCTGACTTGGGTTGGCCAGAGCTGCACTCCAGATATTATCCATGAGAAAATTTTCATGATTTTATCTATAACCGAACAAACACACTGCCTTTGTGAATAATACTATACTGAAAAAATGAGTTGTCACGCTACAGACAGCTCATGATGCTTAAAGTGCATTAGTTTGTTGTTCACTGTGTTCAAGGCAGTTTCGACCTTCAAATGCTACATTAAGCAACTTAAGACTCTAAAATTTGTTTAGAACAACAAGCTCTTATTCAAAAAGAACTAATTGACTTCCGATGGCTAAAATAATATTAAAACTGTAAATGTCTTCTTACTACTTCAGAAACAAAACAAGAAGGGCATGACACTTGAAACCCTTTGGCAACTTTTTGACTTTAAACCTCAGTGAAAATCAACTCACACCTAAGTAAAATACTGTATGTGTCTCTTTGCCATACTAAAGTTTTAAAATATCCCTATTACATATCTCACAGGATTAATTAAGTACACATTACAACCAGCATGTGTGAGCTGGGAGCAGTTGCCTGCGACTTAATATACAGAAGGGCTCTTTTGTTTAATTGGAAAGGCAAACCAAAAGATATTTGCGAATACATTTTTAAATAAACATAAAAAGTGTGCAAGTACTATTCATACTTACACACAAGGAAAAAGAAGAAAGTGACAGAATACAGATGGCCTACCAAACTTCAGTTAAACCTATGTGAAGTTCAAGGTTGACAGAGAACATGGACACGTGTTGAAGGACACGGACAGACACACAAATGGAGAAGACAAACGCACACGAGCATACACTCAGCGATTGAAGCAGCTCTTTGCCTCTGCAACAGAGGGTATCCAGCACACCTGTTCTTGATCCACTGCTGCCATTTCTTCCCACAGGCAAAGTCATCCTTTCAACCCCCCCAGAAACTAATGCATATATAACTAAAGAACTACAGACAAACTGCAGCTGCTACAACTCACCCCCTTGAATGTGTGCATGTTTGCGTGGCTGTGTGTGTGTGTGTGTGTTTGCACAGGAGATTTGTCCCTCGTTACTGGTACGCATGCTTAAAGCCACGGTACCCAGATCATACAGACTCCATCGAAATTTGACAAAGAAAGGTGCACCCTACACTGTCCGGTGTACAAAGCACACTGCACCTCATTTATTCACTCTCACCCTCACAGAGAGTGAGACAATGGTCAGTGTTGCATTATGTAATGTGTCTGCTGTCACTTTACCCAGAAGACACTACAACAGGACTTTCTTTTTGACTAGCAATAGAAGTTACTGCAAGATCAAAGGTGTGTATCCCTGTCAATGTGTGATGGTGTGTGTGTGTGTGTGTGTGTGTGTGTGTGTGTGCGCAAACACTAGGCACATGAGGGTTTGTGTTAGAAAATGCAACACTATTGAATGATGTAGAGACAAGGGCACTAACTCAAAGCAATACTCCTGTGCAAGTTTGAGGGACAGAAAGATAGAGATAAAGACTCTGTGAGGGGAAAATGGTGAGAGACAGTATATGTAGGCCCATGTATAAGTATGAGACACTAATTTATAGGTGTGTGTATGTGCACATGTATGTGCATGCGTATGGCAGCATTCGGCAGGCAGAAAGACAGGAAGCACTGCTGTGGGGAGCAGGAACAGCGGTGCTGATCAAAGCCCAGGCGGGTGACACTATGGGCGGAGTGCCATTGTTTATTCACCAGCCACCTCTCCCTTTTGGCAGGGCGAGGTGAGCATGTGTGCTTGTGTATGTGTGTGTGGAGACAGACAGAGAGTTTGAGATAGAAAAGACTCCGAAGATACAGAGTTGGAAAGATAGGGTGTGAGAGAGAGAGGAGACAAGGCCTGTGTGTGTGTGAGCGTGTGTGTGTGTGTGTCTGTGTGTCTTTGTACCTTTCTCTTGGCAGGCTAATGTGGGCTTGAGTTCTGTCAGATTTGGCAGCTGCACATTTTAGGCACACTCATACACACACTCTTCCCACACAAAGACAAAAACACTGCCCTGTTCATGTGGCCACACAAACACACATCATGTACTCAAGTAATTTTTCAATAACCTCACTATTAAACCTCACCTTCACCTTAAACCCCCCGAGTCTCATCAAAGACAAAACTCATCCAGTAAAGGAGACACTTCACCCAGACACCACATGTAGGGAAACAGATGACATGAGGAAGTGAATAATCCTGGAACCAAACGCTGGCTATGCCCCAATGCGCTACAGTGGCTTCCTCTATATTGGTTCCCATTCCCCTTACCTGATATGAATAGACTGGACAGATGAAAGCAAATACATTGCTTTCATCTCGCTTTCACCTTCCATAGTCCTTTGACACTGGCCTGGTTCCAGTGCATTAAATCCGTGCACACCCTCCTCGCCCACTGTTATGAGATAATTAGTAACTTAAAAATAACTGGCTACATTTGACTACAACTCCACATAAGAGATCATTCACTTGAAACAAAAGCAGGAAGTAAGTGTAATATTTGAAGGGGAATTTACAAAACCGTAGCTTATTTATTTACTGTAAGTGTAACATTGCAACTTCCTGGTTTTGATGGATGGATGTGTTAATTGTTAGTCCACTGGCATATTGTCAAACTGAAACATGCTATGTCTCAAACCATACAACAAAAACAACGAGCTAAAAGTTGTCAAAACCTGTAGAGTTGGGTTTGACAGTAAAAGAAGCCCTAATTAAAAAGGGAGATTTCTTTTAGTGATTCTTTAAAGTCCCTAATTAAAACGATGTCATATCAGTGCGTCTTTTCATTAATCTGGACAGAGACAATATTAAAAAAGTCTGTCCTTTTGTCTGCCGCACTTTGAAACACATACTTTCATATTTATTCTATTTGCTTTTCCAACTGAGTGGGCCAAGCAATGCAAAGCCATTGTCTCTGTCTTTGACACCTCATGCCAGGCCAGTACACACATGTATGCACGTATGAATGCACTCTCGCTCACACACAGGCACATATAAACACGCTCCCACACAAAAATACTCCTCCTAAACGTCACTTATACAAAAAAGACACAGATAATAAGCATACTTAACTGTACTACCGTTGTTCTAAAAAGGGTTTACGAGACACAAAGGTCTCCGCAGTTAACACCCACATTTAAGAAGTCACAAGTACAGTAGTGCCACAGAGGGAGCTAAATTCGGGGTAGAAATGGCAGAACGGGGCTGGTGAGAGGGAGGAAAAAAAAAAAGAGGAGACATCTGATCTAGTGCAGCATGCATTCAGAGCAACTGTTTTGGGATTATCCTGATTCAAATGTGCGGCTAACTTTGATGTTATTTTCTTCCACTCCTATTGTCTGAAGCCCCTCGCTCTCTTCATAATCCGAGCCCTTTGAAGTGAGCAACATGGAAACAATGTCAGCAGGCGACGCACTCCCTCCGATGGCCCACTGACAGCTCTGTGCCATTTCTTTCTTTCTTCACTCCATCCTTTCTTCCCTTGTCCTTCTGTTTGCTGTCTCAATCCTCCCACTTCCTCCATCTCTCTGCTGCTCTCTCTCTCTCTCTCTCTTTCTTCCTCTTCACTGTATACCATCTCACCATTTTCCTCTCTCTCCCTCTTTCAAGTTCACACCATTTCTTTCTTTTATATAGTTTTTTTTGGTCTCTTTATTTGCTGGTTGAACAATCCTACCTCCCTCTCCCACACTGACTGTCTTCATTTCCCTCATGTCTGGCCTTTAATAAGCAATTCAATCATTAATTGGAGTCTCATTAGCGGGTGGTTAATACAGGGGGGATCGTAATAATGAGGACACAGATAATGGAAACAGAAAGCCTCTGCTTGCTCCAAACAAAGATGTCAAGACCTGTGTGTAGTTACACAGCCTGCAGCAGGGGACACTGTGTGTGTTTTGTGTCACATTACGGTTAGATTACAGTAACAAAGGTACAATATGAGCGAGTGTATTCAGAGTCAGTCTGTCTACCTAACACTGACTTTCAAGTACACATGGAACATTATACCATAATGACAAACATTTCATAACAGCAAATAAGGGATGAATTATTGGGTATCTGAGTGTAACTTAGAACCTGTTGTGATGTGTCTGAAGTTTTTGTCTTCTATTTAGACAGCAAGCAGCAGTGTGAATAGATAACTGTCATGTTCACCCGGTCATGTCTAAATATATGTAGGGTGACACTTTATGGTGTGATTTAAGCATCAAAAAGTCAACAGCTCATCTTCTACAGTGCCTTGCATGTGTGAAATCCAACTGGGAATGACTTCATGTGGCTTTGCTGATCATAATATGAACAGTGTCACACTGAATGTGTTAGCTGAGTGATTTGGACCACAGAACCACCACCAGCCTGCACTGTAAATCATGCATGGATAACAAGATAATACTGTATTTTTCAGGCAGTGAAGGCTGAAGCAAGCCGTTCCACAGCAAACTGGCCACTTGAGAAGAAAACTCTGAAAAAATCTGAGTGAGGGGGGTCTGGGCTACCAGGGCCTAGAAGGAGAAGAGATCTAAAGAGAGGCCCAGAGACCTGCCTCCTTACTATATGAGGACACTGCAACCACAAACAGACATGTTGGAGTTAGGAAACATGTCCTGATCCCAGACACAACAACTCTTTATTTAGGGAGCCACACCCAATCAGCTGCCAGTGTTTCTCAGTCTGGTTGTCGGGGCGAGAGGCAGGATAAAAGATCCTATGAGTGCATGAAGGAGGATGATCATGAAAAAAAAACAACAAAAAAAACCACAGAATCTTGTTTAAACCAATCATTAGAAAAACTGTTGCTCTGCATTCCTAACCTTTTTTTTTCAGGTAATATTGTTTTAAACACATTAAATTGACTTAAAACAGAGGTTTCAAAAAATATAGAAGTATAAAAGTAAGAAATTTAAAAAAGAGCTCATGCCAAAAATGGCGCCTGAGTGTAAAGTTTAACTGTAAAGGAGGACAACAGCAATGATACAGAGAAGCTCTGACTGAAGAAGTGGGGTGCAGCAGACAGATTTATAGGCTACAGCCAGACAGAAAGCACACAAGCCACTTAAAGACACTATGGAGTTTGTAACTAGCCATAAAAATGACAGAGCACATGCATACAAACTGTGGCCGTGCTTTAACAAAAGAAAAGCGACCCATGTCTGCTCTATAAAAGTCAAATCCAGACAAGGCTTGTTGGACGATGTAGGTCACTCGGCACACACCCCTTCGTTCTATACATCTAAAGGTTCGCCTCAGCAGGTGAACTCTATAAAGACAGCAGATATTGGATAGGACACATACAAGACTGCTAGGAGACTAACACGTAACTTAACATAGTTATCTGATCAGATTAGATGATGCAAATGTCACAAGCCCACTGAGATTAAAAAAGAATTAGGATCTAGGTTAACATCTATCATCAATCAACCACCGACCACACTGACTAAAACACTTCTTCAGTTTTTGACCTGATACGGAGACGGTTTTCACCCACACACTCCACATTCTCGTGGCTGATATTGTGCTTTCTACATCTAGTAAGTAGTCAGATAAATTATTTTTCTTGTTCTGCTCTGATGATTTACTTCAGATCAACATAAATTTGTGGCTCAATCATTATCTGCTGAGCTGAATCGGACACATACTGACGCATCTTTGCTTACGACTCCATGAGTGCAATGTCTCAACAGCCTTGTATATGTAATTCATTAAAACATAATCTTGGAAAAAATGTAATATTAATCATGTTTGTCAGTGATGTTGATGCATGTAATTGTTTAAGTGGTCTCTTTCCTGCCAGACACTGACCTTATTGGCTTGATCAGCGTGTTGAGTCATTGTCCTCCTCTCTTCATCCCACTGAGCATTCATCTCCGCCAACTGCTTCTCCATCGCCTGCTGTAGACGAACAACCTCCTCCTTTGAGTCACAC
Source organism: Acanthurus leucopareius (assembly GCA_029814765.1). NCBI lineage: Eukaryota > Metazoa > Chordata > Actinopteri > Acanthuriformes > Acanthuridae > Acanthurus > Acanthurus leucopareius. The sequence continues at coordinate 11,451,304 of JAQMCX010000021.1, read as the reverse complement.
ACAGATGTCTGCAGCTCAGCAATTAACTGTGGGTGAGAAAATCAATGTCTGATTTTGAGCTACTGATCTTGATTGATCCTTGTGTCCAGAATTGATAGAAATGAAGCACAAGTAACAGATGGACAAGTGATCACACAGTCTAATTGATCAGTGAGCTGACGTTCAGTCATATGGTTTATCTGCTTTCATAAAAAAAAACAAAAAAACAAAAAAACCCCAAAAAACAAGTAGAACAATCAAAGAGGGGACAAAACTTATTGCCAGGCACAAAATGAAATGTTGCATTTTTATGACTTGCTCCATTTGTCTGGTCTCAGAAAATGACTTCAATCTGATGGAAAATGTAGTTTACATTTGTCATGGATGCTGATGGCGGTAGAAAAATCACCTTGAAAGGCTGCATTTCCCTGAGTCTCATGTCTTGTGTCTCATTTTTTTTAAGACAAGACAGAAGAGAGAGAGAAAGGAAAGAGGGAGAAAAAAAATAGACAGGAAGGAAAAAACAACTTCCTTTTTGAACAGCAGAGTGACTTTGTATTGGTGAACTTGCAGTGCACACCAAGATGAAAAGGAACTGCCTCAGCTTTGAAATCCTCCAGTCAAAATTAACATTCTATTTAAGCCACTGTCAGGGAAAGGCAGAGAAAAGATGAGAGAAAGTAAGAGAGACAGAGAGAGAAACGAAAGGAGAGAGGGGGGAAAGAGAAAGAGAAAGAGACCTAGGTGGTGGTGGTGGTGGTGGTGGAGAGGGGAGCGGGTGGAGGGGGGCAGTGCTGCCTCTAGCTTTGGGCTAGACAGATAATTGTTTACCGTGTTCAAACTCTGGAGGACTAGCCCTGCTGGAATCTGCACATTGTGTGGGAGTATGGGAGTTAGAGTGGTGCAGGTCGACCACAGATAGTGAGAGAGAGAGAGAGGAGAGGCAGATTAGGCTTATTTTGTCAATGGGAAAGCCACATGAAAGCAACAAATGGTACATTATTACGGGAACACCATTTTTGGGCGTGATAATTATTTTGCAATATGGATTCCCTGCATCTGCTGGTCTCTTTAGCCCCAGGCGGTTGCGGCACTCTAAACTAGTGAACTCAGCTGTCTGTCTTGCTATTCCTGTATATATATACAAACAGCATCTGATAGCCAGCAAGGCCTTTTTAAGTCTGTAATTGGTCTGGTGAGACTCGTCTATTTCCCCAGCCTGCTAGCATCTCTGTTAAGAGCTAAAGGTGGGCTTATCTCCCTCTGAACCTGAGGTAAAAAGAAAGAGGATAAATAAGCTGGTTTGGTGTATATCCACCTGTCTGTAAACAGAAAGCATAATAACTATAAAATGATAGAAAAAAAAAGGATGTTTTGTAAAGGTGACATGGTACCATTTTTGTCCCAAAACCTAAAATGTGTGATTAGTCTGTAATTTGCACTTACTAAATCATAAATAAACCAAATATATTCATATTTCTTCTCTATTTTTAGACATTACATATATCTTATTGATTATTTGAAATACTAATTTTCAGATTATGTGATAAAATGATCACTTCATCAATTCATGTGCATGTGCAGTTTTATTTAAACCTGAGTTAACTGATTCTTTGAATGAGCATCAATGGATAGTACATACCCATTTTCAAGAGTTTCAAAACGGTTCGAATTTATCTTAAGAAATAAATACTGTAATAGATTCTTAATGGTTATCAGATGCTGAGGAGGTTATTTGTAAACACCATGGAACTTAAAAACTAGTATTGTATAGAAATAAATAAAACATATATTTGCAGACGGACTCAACTTTAACCTCTTTCTTCCTGAACATGGTACTCCTCATCCACTATGCCTCCCATGGTAAAATCCCACCTTACACTACCACAATAAATGTTCAGGGATCAAGTAATGATCTCCCACAAGTGCCACAGCTGCCACCTGCTGTAGTCTGATCATTAAGTGGGGGAAGAGAGCACAGGCCCGTTCAGTTCACAGGTCACCCAGGAGGACCACTCACAGCTAGATGCTTAGCACACAGGACTGGATAGGAGAGACACTAATTAGTAGAGTTTGTGTGTGTGTGTGTGTGTGTGTGTGAGTGTGAGTGAGTGAATGAGAAAGGCAGAGAAAGCAAAGACAAGCAAGAGAACGAATGTGCATGATTGTAAACACACACCCTTACATTGAGCTTCTCCATTCCCCTCAGGATAATGTATGGCGTGGTATGTTTTTAATTGGGCTATTAGCTATGCAGTCGAGCTTAAGAGCAATGCCCCCTGTCAGACACTGAAGGGTTAACAACTGGGGTTAGCCTTTGAGGTTCAAAGGCCTCTTGTTTACATTTGACGGAGTTGCCCCAAGGGGGATTCCACCTTTACCTTTTAAAACAAAGCTGCCCAAGCCCACGACAAATAGCCCGCATTAATCACGCATATTTAATGTTTGCACAAAAACCCACTTCAGCATAACCCTCTGCATAACAAGACACTTCAACAAAGGTGTTGAATTCTGCGAGGCTTTTCCTCAATGTCAGGGAGTGTTGTTTGTTAAACCCGTGCCAGCTTTGTGTCCCCAAAACAGAGGATTAATCACTTGTTGATTTGTCTGTGGTGGCGTACCGCACCACCAAAGCGGGCAAACATGGATGAACTTTTGCACACCATCCGACTTCTTTTGAAGTTGAGCATTGTGTAACCTAATAAGCTACCGTTTTCTCACAACATCTGCTTGTCAACCTCGCTTTCAACTCCGTGCCTTTGCCAGCCAACCTAAAATGGGGGGATTTAGAGAGGAGAAGAAAGAAAGAAAAACAACATAACCCCCTCTTTGAATCTCCTCTTTGGGTAACGAGGTGCAATTACGGCCAAATGATTGTGATATTTTACCCTGCTGCATAATCAAAAGAAAACTCTTTTCTCTTGTAATGTAAACATGATTAGGGTGGTTTGAATTTTTTAAACCGGTGAGGTAAAAGCTGCCTGAACTTTCAGACGCATTTGTTGAATGATAGTGAGTGTTCTGGGAAGTTTTACACCTGATTCAAGAGGATTTCTTCAGTTCCGTGGGCTACTCTGAGGAGACAAACAGTAATGTTAAACATATGGCCCTTGATGATGCTATGACAGGAAGAAATAAAACAGGTATGGAGATGAAACAGAGGAATCAGGGGCAGGCCAGAGTCAAGAGATGAGTGTCAATGAATGCACAGGGGACAAACCTAAAAGTTTAAATGTGTGACTTGTAATTACAAATTTCATTGATCCCTTAAGGTCAATTTATACTTCTGCTTGAACATGTTGAAGAGGCCTCTTGCAGTCCTAGATATTTCTGATGATAGTAGGGATTTCAGGTAGTAAAGAAGACACGGATAGAGTTGAAGAAAGGCTCAGAGTACACTTCTTTAAGTTAGAGGGCATCACATTGCAAAAAACATGAATTCTCCTCATAGTTTGAAATGCTGCTGCTGATGGCGGTGTTATCCACAAATTTCACAATGGAGTTCTCTCCATGTTGAGTGCTGCAGTCATAGGTGTACAGCATGAACAGACGGGGTCTGAGCACTAAAGTGGAAGAGGTGCAAGTGCCAATCAGAGCTGTCTTGGGTCTATCCTAGAGGAAGTGAAATTTCCAGGTGCAGAGTGCGGTATTCAAACCCAGAGTGTTAAGTTTTCTAATGTTAGAGGTGGACAATTTTGTAGACTGCGAAAAACCATTAAACACCATTCTGATGTGGTTGTTGTTACTTTCCAGGTGTGTGAGGACTGAGTTTAGGACGGTTGAGGTGGAATCCTTCGTTGATTTGTTGGTTCTCAATTCAAACTGGTGAGGGTTTTTAATGCACTTCATCAGACCGGGGGATTAGTGTCATGGTTTAGGCAAACTGCAGACTGTTTTGGTACATGTGTAATGGTGGCTGTTTTAAAGCAGGTGGGAAAACTCTCCTGAGTTAGTGTTTTGTTTAAACCATCAGCAATGACATCAACTAGCTGACTGGCACACGTTTTTACACGACACGGCCAGGGATGTTATCAGGCCCAGCAGCTTTACTCATATTTGCTCTCAGTCAGGTATGCTCTTTCATCTGTTGTGGATACTGACACTGGGCTGGTTTTTTGGATGCAGAGTGTTGCATAGAAAACAACCCAGTGCTCAATGTCCGCAAAACCAAGCAGCTGACTGAAGCGGATGCACACTGCTGTCTGCATCAATAGAGCTAAGGTGGAGCAATTAAACAGTCTTAGATTCCTAGGAATCAATATCACACAGATCCTGACATGGACATAATACATCTCCACCCTTGTTAATAAAACAGAAAGTCCACAGGATAGACTGTACCCATCACGTCACAGCTTTTCACTTTAAGCTGCGAGATTTCTCAACCTCTCCTAAGCAGTCATATGTAAAAAGGATTTTTTTTATTGTTTTACTGGTTGCACAAGGGAAGCATAACTCCATCTTTCTATCAAAATATTCAATAATGTGACAATCACATGACTGTTTCTTATTTTGCAATTTTACTTAGTAATTAAAAAAATGATGAATACATTTATATACTTAGCACTATAAAACAAACACAGAGTGGAGAATGAAACCTCATAACCCTGACAGACATCTGTGTTCATGTTGCAAAATAGAGCTTTAAAAGTAGTCACCTCCAACACTTTGGACACAAGGATGAGGGTAATAAAGTAAAGGGCAGGGGTGGCTTGCTGCGTGTGTTTTCATGTGTGCTTCCTTCACCTCTCCCGTCAGTGAGTTCTCCCAGTTGTTCATGCAATTCAGTGGAAAAAGAGGAATCTAAAATAAAAAAATGGTGGGGAGAAAAGGAAAAGAAGAGAGAAGTGATTACCTGGGCGGACTTGGCGAGCTTTTGACCGTACTCCTTCTCAGTCTGCTTCAACCTGCTGTTGGCCTGCAACAAGAAGGCAGAGAGGAGTGTGAGCGAGAGATATGCAGACAGACAGATAAAGAGACACAAAGAGAGTTAGTTGTGAAATTGAATCTTCTGTTAAGAAGTGCACACGCTACCCTCCCAACCTACCCACGCTCACACACACACTCATGTTGACCTCTGCCTCTTGGCAGTGTGTCCCCGCAGTGCAGGCCTGTGGCCCCTTGGCACAGCGCCAGCCCCTGCGCTCATGCGCGCCAGCAGGTAGTGACGGGCATGGTGCACAGTGGGCACTACACCCCCTTTGATCGCCTGCCAACAATTCATCACTTAACAAGAAGGGGGGCAAGTGGGGTGGATTAAAACATTGCTGCCAATTAGCTATGGGGAGTGAAAAAAATGAGATGATCGCGAGAAGCAGGCAGACACAACACACGGTGGAGACAGAAGAGGAGTGAAAGGAGATTGTTGTTAGGATTTTATTGAGCGGTGCTTGTCTCTTTGTTTTTAGTTGTTGCTCTATGGGAAGCCGCCAGCTGGAAGCGAAGATCGCGAGTGTCTAATACAAGATCTGTATCCGTTCAGCTAGCCGTGTTGAGATGCCAGAGTCTCAATGAGAGGCTGAACAGTGGAGTGAGATAATGAGGTGTGAAGTCCTGGAATTCGATGGGGACGTCAATGGCTGCCTCTACAGCATGGTGACAAGGTCTTTACATGTGCTGTATAGAGACTAAGGCTTAAATTAATGGGGGGTAAAGGTCGTTATTTGAAAGGCAGGCAGGTCTTTTCAAGTTTTAAACTTGTATCTGAAGTTGTAAAGTATCATATATCAGTATATTTATGGGGTTTTTTGGTCTGTTTTTTTGATATTTTGACAACTCACATATACAGAAATCAATCCTCGATCTCATTCATAAATCTGTCTTGCACTTTACAGTTGTCTACGTGACAGTTGCTAATATTCACTATAAATAACTCCACTATGCTCTTCTATATGGGTCATTAAAAGCCAGTTACTTTTGGTGTAATAAATTTCTCCACAGGTGTTTTTTTCCTTGATTACTGAACATAGGGAACATAAAAACATCCATGGGAATTCTAGTCGAGCCCATATATCTAGCAGAATATTTTTAATTTGCAGCAAGTCTGGTCCATACATAAAAACACCAATAAGACAGAAAGACACAGAAAGACAGACAGACACACACACACACAAACAGACGCACATACACAAACACACACTGGCTTAACTCTCTTGTCCTGACAGCCACTGACAGACAGACAACTCACTAACAAACACCATTTTATTGAACGCACCCCTCGTAGCCATCAACACCTGAGCTGCGTTTGGACTCTGCACCCCATTCAAACACTTCCTGACAAACACGGCCGCCCTGCTCTGAGCGGACACACCTGTCACCACAGAAACACAGAGCCATCACCAAGGATACTGGCCTGTCTTCCTGCGCCAAGACTCGTTTGAGTGGCAGCCTGCTCGTCCCTAGGGGCCCTATAGCAGCTGATGAGAGAGGGTTAGACAAAGAAGGACACAGAAAAGGCGAGAGAGGAAGAGGTGTTTGTGGGAGAGGGGAGAAAAAGGAGTCTTTCAATAATTTTTTTTTTTTTTTTTTTAACAACTGACACATTTGTCATCTTCCTTTATTGCTGCCAGAGTGCTCCATCATGAACTCAGCATAGTGACAAGGTGGTATTATTGGATTTTTCTTTAAAGACAATTTACAGGCAACATTTCTTAAAAAAAGTATCATCACAAGCACAAAAAAAGAGGCACATTGCCATATTTCTTTGATTTGATGTCATCATCTTTAAAGTCTGTTTATTAAACTTAAATGTGACTCAGAAGTGAAAAACAACGTTATATATCAGCATCATCTCTGCAGTTGACTGTGAGGTATTGAGATGTGCATGACTCTCTGTATAACATACCACTGTGGGTTCACATGTGAGTGTATTCATGGACAACATACGGCCTTATTGACATGCAAACAGGCTCAGATGTTTCATAAAAACATAAAGAGCTTGCTACTAGCCTATTCCTTTTACCTACAGCCACTCAGGGGAATTTAGCAGGACGTATTATACAACATCATACATTATACAGCTCAAACATCCAGACGAACATTAAATATGGCTGGATATAGATGAAGATATGGATGATGCATGTTAGGAAAAATAGCCCAACAGGACTGTGACAAATACAAAGGGAAAATCAGAGCTCAATTAAAAGCCCAGCTATATGTGTGTGTTTGTGCGAGAGTGTGTGTGTAAGCATTTTCAAAGAGACTACCTGTGCCCTGCCAAAGGCATTTTTGTGCTGAAGGCACTTTGAGGCTGTATCAGGCTCTTCAATCGCCTCTTAATCCTGGCTGTGTGGAGTGCGGCTGCTTTGAAGTGTGTGCGTGTTTGTGTGTGTGCACGGCTACTTCTGTGTGTATGTATTGAAGAGAGTGGAAGTGGATCTGAAGGCAAGGCATGCACCGCTTACCAGAACTTAATTAATAATCTGCAGTGGGAACCAGGCCAAACACAGACACACACACACACACACACATACAGACACACACGTATATAGACGTATACAGAGCCGACTAAAAAAGGACTGACGGCTGTGGCAGAAAACAGGGTGACAACTTTCTCTCTCATGCACACACACACACACACACACACAAACACAAACGTGCACACACACACTTAAGCAAAGATATGCACACAAGTCACACTTATTCAAACACAGACAATGGGCAAACAGGATGCAAGAGGGCCAAACACACATCCAGAGTTTGATCTCGCTGTTTAGAAATGAAATTTGCTCAAGGTGTGCAGTCCCATTGTTTGAAACGAACCATTGTATCTTTGCTTAAGGAGGAAGAAAGCAAAGTACACATTTCTCAGTATAGAAATCCAGCCAACACATGATATCTTCTGTGTGAGTGTGTTCAAGTCAAGTATGTCTGCTTCCAGTATTTTCAGAATGTGTTCAGTGAAGTCTATAGTCCTTGACAGGATATTGCCTCCATATGGCATTTTTTTCCTCTGATATGTTTCCAATCATCTCAAATTGCTTAAGAACAATTATGGTTTTCAGCATTGTCCTAAGGCTGCACAACTGACACAAGGATGATGTCACTCTCCACACGGATGGACACTATTTGTTGACTTATTGACAGGTGGTTAGGTCATGGCAGGGGCGTCATTAATGTGACAATGAGTTACAAAACACTCTCTTTAAATGGTTATGGTTGCACGCTGCAAACAACATGCTGTATACTGCACATTTTAGAGTTCATTTGTAAGGTTTATTTCTCGAAAAACGAAGAAAAAAACTGATTTCAAAGAGGAGCTTTTCCCCCATTGCTCCATGAATCCTTCAGTTTTGGTGGCAGCAGTATTTGTAAGCATTCAAAACAATCCTTTGTTCACTACGCATGTCTCTCATAACAATTTGAGTTCAATCTGCCAGCGAGGGAGAGCTGGGAGATGTTATTTGCTCGTTTGTCTGTAATCATTGCTGTCTTGCTGTGCTTGCCTGTGTATCTGCGTGTGTGAGAGAAAGAGTTGGTGCTGTAATGACAAGAGGCTTTATTTCCATTTCACAGTTTGCCATCACTGCCTGTCAGTAGTGATTGTCTTAATCCCTGCTGCTCACTGTCACTGCTGCTTCACACACACACGCACAGTACAGAAATAATGCATCATGGGTGCAGACACACTCACTCACTCACTCACAGGCAGGCATAGGCAGATAAACATACATCAAAACACAGTGACACACATATCATACCAAATGTTCAGTGATTACACCCTCAACCAGCAAGTTCTTCTATCAGAAAACCAATTACATCCATTACCATCAGAGTGAGTGGGCTCAACATCTAACTCACATCATGAGGTCAAGAAAAAAAGGTGGTTTGAGGCAGTGAATCTGTAATGGATCAGGTCGCTTGTAGAATCACAGATTGCTTCAACACAAGCAGGGCGAAAGACTTTAAAACTACAGAAAAAGTGTCTCAGTCATGTGTTCTGCTTACAGATATCCATAAGCTATTACACAGGCAAGGGTCTGGACTTGAGATGGCCGATAAGCTAGGATGGCCAGGAATTTGCCAAAGGAGATGTAAAGTTTTCCACTTGGTCATTGAACTGTGAGTGAACTGTGATGTCTGTCTAGTTTTCTGCTTAGGTGGACCTCACTGAACATCTATTTATGCCTCCATCGTGACTTTGATCAATAAGTCTGCCTGATGTTCAAATGTAGTATGAATCTGAGTTGAATTAGAAACTTAACCCAAAAAACAGAGCCCAATATCATGGTGTCCCACTTAAAACTCCACTTCAAACCAAAGTGTAATCTATAGCGTGCAACAAGAAGGGAACTGCTTGACGCCATGTTTTAATGCGATTGAGAAAGTGTGTCGCTTCCCTCCCTCCTCTTGGATGACTTCAAAAAGTGAGCAAGGGAGCCGTGTGATGTTTTTTTGGGACGGCAGAGCCTTTACTTTGACTCTTTCATCTGCTGGGTGACTCACTCACTCTCTCTCTCTCTCTCTCTCTGCCGCCGGGCCCGATGGTGCACTGAGGAAACGAGGAGCTCAGATAGGTCTGAGCATGCGTACATGCACGCAAACACATAACATATGTTCATACACAAACATAAGAACACAATCTCTTGCACTTTACTGTGTGTCTGTGCAGCAGCTATGATGTAAACATATGCCAACAGACAGACACATACTTATTCAGATGCACATTTCAAATAATATTAATGCTTTACACCAGACATCCTAAACCTTGCTTCTTTCTCTGCTAAAATCAGATCCTTTGCTCTTCCTCCTCCATTTCTTTGTCTCCCATTTAGCCTGTTAGTGTGAGGTGAATGTGGGCCCTCTTTGATCATCCCTTAGCCTATGTTTCTCTCCTCCTCGTTTAATCCATGACCGACTGAATAATGTGATTTGGTGTATCTCCAAATGGCAGAAGACCAACCAATAAGTCAGCAGTGACAGGGGGCACAGAGGAAAACAAGACGTGGCTATGGTAACAACAATGACAACAACCTCGTACCACCATCTTCTGGTTAAGAGGGAGAACAGTTCGTTCACTGAGGTTGAAAGTACGAAGTCTTTGAGGGTCAGGATGGGGTCAGGAGCTGAGGGTGAATTAGTTACTAAAATGTTAACGGATTTTCTATAAAAATCGTGTTAACTGTCAGATCTACCTCGTTGCATATCAACTTTAATAGAAAGACTTCTCTGAGTTTTTAGGGTGACAACCAAGTTCAAAATGTTCACAGCAGCTTTGTTCAGTCTGTGTCATCACTGACACAGTCTCAGTAAAGAAGAGCAACACATAAAGGCTGGCACTGTGTTAGAGCTTAAACTCCATGAGAATTTGGGAAAATCAGCTGTGTGTATGCTTTGCCTCAAACATCCTGGGTGGTCTGTTCACAAGTGCACAGCTCTAAATATGGATGTGAACGCAAAACAAGAACACAACAAAGACGAACTACAATTCAATCAGTCCGACCACATTTAAGGAGGGTCAGGGACGCATGTGTCCACAAATGGAAAACAGTGTGAAAGCAGATGCATCTCCGGCCACATAAAAAGATGGCTTACTCAGCTTTGTTGTAAAGCACAACAAACAAAAGTAATATACAGATGATTTTCTTTGACCAAACAACTTAAATAAGTGTTTGAAGTTTGTGCCCAAGCTGAGGCACCAAACTTACACCGCAATCCTCTTCCCCAGCTGGATTACTCATCACAAACAAATTTTTTTTTTTTCTTTTTAAACAACAGTTTCTCACAGATGGAATCAAATATAAGTAGGGACATGAAATCTGCTGACAGATGATCACTTAAAGACTAATTGTAAGACCATGACAGAAATATAAACAAATAAAGATAAGAGATTATCCGGTAACAGCCAAAAACTACCAAATGATAGCCGACAAGCTGATCCTAGTCAAACACATATCTGATAAGATGTAATTAGTTTTTTAAAAAAAACAGTGTGTAGAACTTAGTGGCATCTAGCGTTGAGTCACAGAATGCAAGTAACAGAACATCCCTCCCCTCAATTTTCCCATTCAAGCACAAAGAAGAGCTTACAGTCGCTGTGAAAAAGACAAGAAGCTCTCTCTAGAGCAGTTTTTTGGTTGTTTGTTTCTTAACTTAAAGTCTAAGTCTTAAGTCCATTAAAGTTTTTAGTTAATTTCGGTGTTTAGTAGACATTGTTTGCAATTATACTGAAGAGAATAAATGCAGTGTGACAAAATAACAAGTGGGGAAGCACAGGAGAGAGCTAAAACCAAATTTTTTGAGAAAACCTAACATCAACAAGAAGAACTTTCATGTTTTTTGGATGTGCATGTACTTCACCTCCTAAAGCAAAAATCTGTACAGAAAGAGACTAATTGCAAGACAGAGGCTTTCATGCCTCAGCTGTATAATGGTTAACCTGTGTGTGTGTCAGAGGAAGACTGAGCACTGTTGTGCCTTTCATGTCAAACGAGTCACGTGGGGCACAGCTACAGGGACACTGGTGCTGTGACACAGGGAGCAGGGATTGGCTACTGCATGCCAAAAATCTACTTTCTCATTGGCTGACGTTTGCCTCCAGGTGGTTTTGTCACACTTGATTACTGTTTAATGAAATGCCCTGTCCCTTTGATCTGAAGTGAAAGTAGGCATGCATGTGCACACACACAAATGGACGAACGAAAATACACACACATACATAAACACATTTCACTTTTTCACTACTTGCTCCAGTAATCATCAGCAGAAAATGATTGGTCGACTAGTTGTTTAAATGTTGCTACACCTGGTAGTCGGCACCAGAGACGCTTGTCAGTCAACTAATTATTATTTTTTTCACTGTGCGTATTTAAAAAACAGGATAATGTGCAGTGTTCATATTGTACAGCACAAAGTGCCACACGTTACAGCAGCATTCAAAACACAATTTGGTTACTGAAGAAGTTACTGAAGTGTTTAAATTGTCTCTTATAATAAACAAAATTTATTTTTAGAAAATGTTTAACCTCCTAGGCTATATCCATATTGCTCAATTTTGACCAATTGTTATTTTTTACTTTTAGACTGATCAACTAGACTTAGTTTAAACTTGAGTAAAATTAGACATTAGGAATATCTCTAGTAATCAGACAGCGTGGTTTCACACTGTCTGCAGTCACTGTGTATATTCTATGATACACATGTGACTATGCACGTGAAAGGTGACAATTAAAAGCCACAAGAATGAGAGAACAAGCATACACAGTACATGTGAAAATCCAAGCATCGTCATCTATAAGAGTGTTAGTTCTTTCCCTCTCACTGATACACATACAGACACACACACACAGACACACACACAGACACACACACAGACACACACACCTTCACCCACACACACAGACACACACCCACCACACAGAGACACACAAACATATCAGACAAAATTTGCACATCTAATCTACTCAGGCACTTCAAAGTGCCATGTTTTCCAGACTAAGAGGAAATATAATTTTAAGGTTACAGACGTTATTCAATTCCTATCAACCTGAGGCATTCTGATCTTTTGTCTCACAGTATCTCAGATCTCTATTATTTGACAAGCAGGGGGTGAATAGGACACAGCAGCTTGACATGAAGAGGTCCAATACAAAGACTTTTTCTCCACTAGATAAAGTTTAAGCTTATACATATATATGTACTGCCTAATAAGCACAAATTGCAAATATGACCTGTGTTTTATATCGTAATGATCACACAGTGAGGTGTGTGTGTGTGCATATGGTAAGAAACCATGTTCCCACACTTCCTCAAAGCCCAGCCCTGACTTTTCTAGAAGTCAGGGCTGGGCTTACTTAAAAAGCTCTAATGTTCTGGGTGGGGAAAGACATAGAAAAATGGATGGTGTGGGGTGTGAAGGAGAATAATAAAGTTAGATAAGGAGGTGGTGGTGTGGGTGAGAGGCACGATTCGTGCAAACTGTAGCCCAGAGATGAGGCGTCTTTATCTGGCACAGAGGCGGCTTCACAGGCCCCTCAGTGGAGGACGGAGATTGGGAGGTCTGGGGTTGTGTGCGTTCAGTCTCAGCCATGAGCACAGCCACACACACCCACACACACACACACACACACACACACACACACACACAAACAACACACACGCACACACACTTACAAAGATAAACTTCAATAGCAACCAGAATAACCCCCACACACACGAACGCATGCACACACCTTCTACTTAGTCTCCCTCCATCACTTTACCTTTTCTCCTCCTTTTTTGGGATGCGGCTCAAATGTATGGAACTATCTTAACGTCTGATCTTATCTTCTTTGTTATTCTGTTTCTCATTATTTCATTCCAACAGCTTCGACTGTCTACTCCCAAAACATCCCCCCCATCCCCCTGTATCCCTCTCTGTCTCTCCCTTAAACGCATGCGTCTTTGATGGGAATCCATTCATGGATTTAATGGATTTCTCTGGCCTTTTTTCCAGGATCTGGGAGATGTGTTCAAAAAAAAAAAAAAAAAAAAAAGAGGGAAAAGCTGGTCTGCCCAGGCTCTGCTTCCAAGAGCATGGTGGACTGCAGAGGACAGCATTTCTGTCTGCATCAAAAGAATGAGAAATTTTCAGCTTACAAAACAGGGCGAACGAGTCAATATGGATCTGAGAGCTGGCTGACTTCAATCCCATGTGAAAAAAACAGGCACAACAAAGTAGTGAAACTTCTCCCTACCCACTCCGCAGCCAAACTTGGAGACAGATTAGAAAGTAGAAAAAAGGGGGAAAGTAAGACGCTCAACCTTTGGTGAGTTTTTTTTAGAAGCGTGCACTTTCAGCTGACAAAAAAGGACCGAGAAATCATTAATCTCTTTCATAAAAAGTGAAACTAGCACATTGCTTATAGTGTTATCAGTTTAAGTTCAACATTCAGCCTCACTGGCTTGAATCCACTCCAGATTGCTTGACAACTGTGGGTCGTTTTTGTCCTTGTGTAAGAAAAAAAAGGGAAGAGGGAGGAGGACTTAAAGTGTGTCAAAAAGATAAAATAACTTTTAGCTGCAAAACAGTTTTACAAAAAGGAGAAAAAAAGGGGGCTGATAAGAAATAGCATGATTTCTTCAAATGAGGATTACCCTGTAATAAGCACAATCCTTTACTCGGATCTCTCTCTCCCTTCAGTGCCCCTGGTTCTGTGTGCCATATGGAGCCAAAATGGCCGTCTGGGTGCTTTGGAGGTCCCTGCATTCCGGGGCTAATGCTGCGCAGCTGGTGCAAGATGGTGTCTAATGAAAAATGCTCTCTTTGATGGGTCCTGCAGAGGGATTAGGTTCTGATCAACACCACCTTAGGTCAGCTTCCTGCTAGACTAGCACAAGATTATGAGTGATTTCCCAGCCGTGGGTCCAGTTTCTATGGTGGCAAGGGGAGTAAATATGAGACAGAAAGAGGAAAAGAAAGAAAAAAGCAACTTCATCAGTTCTGAATGAAGTACATCCTGGTTCACTAAGATAGTAAAAGCAAAGCTGGATAATGACTCTAATGAAAAGTTGTTGTTTCCCCTTTGTGAAAGACCCATAAGTCCAATCCCTTAACTAAGGTATACATGTTAAATAGTATACTCCATGATGTAAGGAGCGCCACAATAAACTTACTTTCTAAAAATATGTACTTTAAGTACATAAAGTGTGGATGCTGATAGCACTGTTAATTCACTTTAATTTCTGTACTAGGAGATAGTCAAATACTATAAGCCCTTATGTTGTGCTAAGGACAGACTCTTTTCAGTGACACGAAGGCCATACAGTTCTGTAGGTGACAAAGACATAAACATTGGGTAAACTCTCAGATGTGCCAACAGTAAGATGTACTGATCTGTCTAAGAGCACAGACCCCCTTGGGGGGCTAGGCAGACATGAGGACAGGATGAGCTGAGGATGGAAACGTCCCCTGCAATTAGTGGATGAATGGCTCTACCTCTGTGTCTTCATGCCATTGAACTCCAATTGCCCCAAAAGTAGGACCAGTGCATTGTTTGGTAGTTTGCTATAGTCTGTGTGGGAGTGTGTGAGAATAGGTGAATTCTGAAAGGCTTTGGATAAAAGTGCTATAAAACTAGTCCCAGTCCCACACACACACACACACACACAGATACACAAACACGACCTGCTCTCCTTGTCAACACTGATGAAACAAAAGCTTGATAAAGACAACACTGTTCACACGCTCTCTGACAAACATCTATGGGAGAAGGAGACATAAACAGATGCAGACGTACAGAGAGAGAATGGGAGAGAGGCAAGCGTTACATACAAAAGATAAAAAAGCTTGATTGTCTGAACAAGACTACTGCTAGAACACTGTAACAAAACACCTTCTAACAGCCACAGGCTGAAAACTGTCTTGACTTACTTCTTGTAAACTGCAAAGCCGAACAAATCTAATCTCTCTTGCACAGTCAACCACACTCTCCAATCTCTTTAATGTGAGTTACTGCTGGTAAACCAATGAAGGTGTCACTTTCTATGTTACTTAATGTAAACTGACATTTGTCCATAGGCCGTAGAAAGTGATGTAATGTGATTTATAGAGACTGCATCCTATTGGAACCTGACCGTAACCCATCTGTTCCCTCCTACCCTCTACCTACCCTTTCTTGTGCAGCATCGCTCTCCTGCTGGTGGCTTCTCTCAAGGTCGCTGCGGATGCGATCCATGTCGGAGCGGAGCCGGTCCAGGGATGCCTCTTTGTCCAGGAACGCCCTTTGTTTCTCTTCCTCCCGCAGTAAGGCCATCTCGGTCAACTGTTGCTTATGCTGTGTATGGACGGACTGGAGCTCTTCAGAAAGTCTTGACAGCTGGACTTCCAAATCTGAAATAGTCTGAAAAGAGGCAGACACAAAGATGTATAGTGTATTCAGGTAAGTGATATTGACCACTATCCGGCAGATATTGCATGGCTCTAAGATGTGTTAATACTGAGGTTAACATTTAACCATATTCCTTTAAAAAAAGTCCACTGTAGTAATAATTTAGCATTAAAAAGCATGACGCATAAGATGGTATTGACGGACTATAAGATTAGTATGTAAGATCTACTGAGTGACATTTTATTTGAAGAAATGTCCATAACACGGTCATAACATTATGAATGTGTTTTGATTATTGCCTTAAGTCATCATTTAGTCAATTATATACTCTTTAATGGTTTACGGTAAAATGTACAAATTACAACTAAACCCACAATATGTAATTTCTGCTGCTAATGGTCTCACACTCAAAACAATAAAAACAAAAGACATAGTTTGAAGACACAGTCAAGTGATTACAGGATTTTGTTTATTTTATCATTAAACAGCCACAACTGCTAATGAATATCTATCCATCTTAATAAGGCAGAAAAGTTGACAGGGTAGGTTATGAGTTAAAGTTTGATTAAAGTTTGATTAAAGTTAAGTTTAATCATATTTAACAGGCTTCCTTGCTCTCTGACTGGTGTCGTCCCTGTGTTGGCAAAGAGTAATAGAATCAAAATTTGAACATTGTTGGAAAGCATCCAGGTCAATAAATATTCCTTCATGTTCATGTAAATCTAATACACATCAATTCAAATAAAGGGTTGCAACCTATTCATTTATTGTGCATTCATCCAGAAGGATTTACATTGTATGTGTATGTGTAATTATGTTCATATAATGTGCCTGTGAAGATTTCAGCTTTTCAGAATGTCCACCAGTATTCTGTAAGTATATTCTTAACACATATCATTACTGGTATTGACAAATGCATTGTCAGTGCTGTGGCACTTATGAGTGATGAAGTGAAATAGAGAAAGGTTTTGTGTCCTGTATGACAGAAATATAAAAATAAATTTCCTTTAGATTTCATCCTTACTTGCTATTGGCCCAATAAGACATGTTAATAAACATCCATACACAATACACAGGTAAGAGGACTGGAAACTGATGCAGTATGTAAGTATGAAGGAACGTCTCCACAGCTCTTCGAGTGTAAACAAAAATTTCACAGACAAGCAAATTTTTTTTCTTTTGCTTTAAATGTTTGTGTGGAAGCTGCCATGGCCTGACCCTCTCTTTTGACCTTCCTTTTTTTTAATGCTCAGCCTTGACTTTACCCAGAGGAGCCCTTTAATAGTGCTGCCAGTCAGATTCAACACAATGTAGTAGGAACTGCTAATAAGCACAACCCCATAGCCCCTGTAACACTAAACATTTAACCAGTCAGATACCATTCTGTCAAAACTGCATCACTTACAAGTAGTTGGTATTATGGTTGCTTCTTTTTTTACTCTCCATTTCACATTTTGGCATTGTAAGGTCCAGTAAGTGGACTGTTTGTGCATTAATGATATTATGTGGGCCATCTATGTCACAGTTGGCTGCCACAAGTACTCAAATAGTCCATTTATAGTATGTAGAAACACCAGATGAATTACATTTATAAGTATGATCATTCCATACAATTTGCAATGTGCAAAAAGCATTGTAGTGGATTGTATGTGGCTCTGAGATGCATTGCAATAGCAGCATTTCATACCTACATACCTATATTGCACGTATTCCCTAGTTATTGCACGTCCTCATTACTCTCTTTGGTTTACTTGGTTGATTTCTTACTTTGGTTTGCACTGTGTGCTCTACCTACTGCCCCCCCCCCCCTACACCCCCCCAACCCCCCCACCCCTTCTCTCCTCAAAAGCCAGGGCATCCCAGGACAACGCCATGTTAAGGCAATCAGACAGAAAGTGTCTGAAGTCTTTTTTAGCGGGCACTGGGGAGAATCAAAGAGACTTCAAAGGAGTGTCACAAAAACAGGCAGATGCTGCCCCCCCCAATCAGACACACACACACACACACACACACACACACACACACACACATGCACAAGCACCACAGGCAGATCCACTTGCACACACACACACACACATGCATACACAAACAAACTGTCACACGTGGTCTAGCTGTCACACACATACAATGGCAAGCATCACTCAGAGAGAATATGAGGTAAAAAAAAAAAACCAAAATAAAATAAAATAAAACAAACACACGCAATCCTCAGTCTCTATGTCCCACTCTCCTGTCTCTCAATATTACCACTCTCACTGCTCTGCTTCTGCCTTCAAGGGCGAGCAGCTATTAGATCTAAGCCCTGAAAAGTCTTTAATGTATAATTCTCTCTTAAACAAATGTGGATGATCCGTCTTCCAAAAAATATTTTAATAAGTTAGAGTATAATCTTCCAGAACAGAGGCATTGGCAATGACACTTCAGAAACTTAAGAGGCCAAAAGTGCATGTTTCCTTTGGCAGTAAGTGAGCACAGCCCCCTTCAACAGGGCACGTGTTAGCATGCTGATGTGAAGCTTTGTGACGAAGCAGCTCATGGTGACAAAGGGAGAATGTCAAATGAAATCTGCTGGGTCAAACTTGTCAACTAAGACGACAAAAGCACAGCAGAACAACAGAGGAGAGAACTGAAAGGAGGGCACTCTGGTTAATGGACCATACACTGTACGTTCGATCGAGAAAAACTGCACAATGTCAAGTGTAGATCTGATGCACAGAATTGCTGGCATGGCTTAAGAGTTTCTTGATAACCTTTTATTCTATGTGCTACTTTTTGTAATTGTTCAGCAGTCATTAAGTGCCGGTGATAAAACTTAAAGTGCTCTAACTTCATTGTAAAAAATAGCGATAAACCTGCCATCACTTCCTGGTGTTTTATAATTTGTAAGCCTCTCTTGAAGAAAGAAAGAATATCAGCTTTGTTCTTCAAAAAAAGTTTCCAGATGTTTTATAAAAAAAGGATCTCAGCTTTGGAGTAATTTCTTCTTACAAAACAGATAAAACAAACAAAAAATTAATCACTAGAGAGGAAAAAAAGTGGGCAAACCAGTTCAGTGTATCCGAAGCATTAGTTAAGAAAATAGATTCAATACTCTGCCAGTAGGCCTAATGTTTGTGCATTACTGTCAGATATTAGGATGCAATCACACATAAGGAAAGTGATGTTTTCCTATCCAAAAGCATTACACGCAGGTTACATAACTATAAACAGGGAGAAGATCGGTGTCACAGCGGATGCTATGACTTGGCAAACACAGGTGTAACTAATGACATTTATGATAGTTTTTTTCCACGTAGGCATATCGGTGCCAGGCCCTGGTATTGTGCATGCTGCCTTACTGACATGGCTCACAGGCACAACTAAATGGAACAGAGTCATAATTAATCTTATTAGTTACACCTGTGCTTTTCCTGCTATGAATATTTCAAATGCCTGCTGTGAGAATACTTAGTATGTAAGGCGGAACATTTTAGTTTTAACTCTGTTGACCTGAGCTGTAAAACCTAACATGTCTGGACTTTTACTCTGAGAAGTTCTGACTTTGAAAGAAATTTTGGGAAATAGCATCCTGTCATTTCCACTCTCATTTCTGTGTAATAACTACAGAGATCAGCTTGTGTACGGATTAAACAAATAATATTCAATATACAGTGTTAATTAGTGAGCTTTAGAGGTGCTAGCAGGCTGATATTTGAGCTCTGGCTAACTGTTTTACCCTCCTTCCAGTCTTTATGCAAAGCTAAGCTAATCAACCACTGCCTCTAGCTCCGTAGTTAATGCACATACGTACGTGAGAATGATACCAATCTTCCAAACAAATGGCAAGAAAGCAAAGAGTGCATATCCTTAAAGAAAAATTCTGGCCTTTACCTTAAACACAAATTTTGAAACACTTGATGCCTTTGAGTAAAACTCATCGTGTGCCTATTTTAAGTATGTGAATCACAATGCACATTTTGCATGCATTTCTTATGAATGATGCTCTGATAGTGTGTGCAACATATCTGACAAATATAAACCAAGAAAATATCTCAACAATTTCTCCCAGAAAAGATAAATAATGTATCAGTGTTTACAATAAAGATTAAATATGCATTATTTGAAAAGGAAAGATAGGTAAGAGCTCTGTAATAAATGTTTCACTGTTGTCAGCTGAAATCCATCTGGTTGACATCCAAGATGTGATGTATGCACATACTGAATGGCTTCCTGGTTTTAAAGAGATGATGTCACAACTTTCAACACATCACAGAGCATCAGCACACACTGATGGCTTTGCCCATGATCAATTGTTCTGAATCGCACAAAAAAAAAAAGTAGAAAAAAAATCCACTGCATTACTGCATAAATACGCAGATTTGTACAGGAAGATGTGATCAAATCATTTAAAGAACCACAATACAGTGACATCCCAGCTCATTCGGATACTCTTGTGCTACTAGAAATTATTGAGTAAACAGATAAGATTCACTTGACGACACCAGAGCTCGGGGACCAATCATTTGGTAAATGACAATACACGAGCTCTGAGACAATCAATGTGCCCACTGGTCTATCTGTCTGCCTTATTCTCCTCATCAGACATCCTCGTTGCTTTGACTTAGTCTGTCATCACCCTCTGCATCTGACTCATCTTAATCACGTACTTGGGATTGAAATGCTTTGAAAAATTGACAGCATCATTATTTAGTCCATCACAGCCCAGAAGAAAGACCTCACAAGACTCTTCCTCTCTCCCATGCTGTTTGAAGTCCAGATGGCGTGTACGTTCCTTTAAAAAAGACACAATTATTCAGAAAAATAATACCCATAAAATGAGTTTTGAGGAGGCGGTGTGGAAAATATGAATGATGGGTTTTTGCACAGAACTAACAATTCTGTTGTTTGCAAAAAAAAAAAAACAAGACTTGAAATTAATTTATAATGCTGGCCCTAGTTTTTGAAGTCAAAGTCTGACTAATGTTCAACAATTGAAAAGCCTCACAGACACAAATAGGGTATATTAAGAGCAATAGCAACAGTAAAATATGTTTAACTGTTTTATCATATAATAAATTAATCTTTACATTCTCAAAAATATGCTTTTACAAAGATAAGAAAGATCCCTTTTTAGAGAATATAAAAAATGTCAAGCTCAACAAACATTTCAGGCAAACTGAAAATTGTGGATTTATCCAGTTCTTTGTTTAAACATGTTTAATACTGTTTGAGGGTGAGCACACATCATACATTTCTCACTACATATCTCTAGAGGGAGGGAAAAAAAAGAAATGCCACTACGTCAGTATTTGGTCATGTCAGTGGGCATACTGGTGATGGATCCCCAAAAGAGTCTACAAAACCTCTTCGTCCTCTGGGGGGCATTGATCAGCTAACAGAACAACAGAGCACTGGCTGCGGGCAAACATGTTTTACCAGCAAGACATTTCATCATCCTGGACAGACAGCCAACTGAAAGCTCCCTTTCACACTTTGGTGTTTTCAGAAACGGTTTAAGCACAGAGCTCATTCTTTTAAAAGCAACATTCAGGTCCACAAGGCTGGAAATTGTGAGTTAATCCCCTGAGTCTGTGGGATGCCAACTGCACACCAGGCCTGGAATCCAGCGGCTTAATTCTAATTCTTTCATTAAAGATATCACAGCAAATGCAAAGGAAAGATAAATTAAAGTGTGGATGTTGACAAATATTGAGTCAACATGAACACAAAAGAAGCGCCATGTGCAGAACAGATGGGTCATATAGCCTTTAAAAAGGGTAGTAGCTACACTATGGGTGAAGGCTGAGTTTTTTTGGATAACCATCTCTAGTGAGATGAGGACAATGTGTCCCTGTGAGAGTTTTTTAAAAAAAAAACATCTTTCTGCTACGACTCATTGGCTCTCCTTCTCAAACACAAGACAGGAGTCAAGAATGCCATTTATTAGTGTCCCACCACATCAAGGGGATGAGTGGGTATTACTCATCCTATGAGTGTGTGGATGACATTTGCTGTTCCCTTAGCCAACTTCCTAGCAGCAACAGTCCTTCCACTGATTCCAGGAAGACTGAGAAAATGTGGGAGATGGAGAGAGGCAGAAATAACGAGGCCTGGGTTCAATCGCTACAGCAGGCATTTGGATTGTCTGTTACTGACATGTAACTTGATAATAATACCATTGGCCATCTGACCCATGTGGTGGGAGTGTGTTGTTTCATGGGCTGGAAAAAAGCTCTGAGACCCTCAAAAGCACAAAAGAAATGGAGAAGGGAAAGAAGATGTGGCATGTACTCTATTTTTTCTGTAAGCGTCAACAAAATATAGATTTTTTGAAATTCAATTTATATTTTCAAAACTTTCACGGCCCTGTGTTTTGGAAGGCTGCCTGTGAGGGGCCACACTGCTATCAATGTGACAGAGTTCTCAGGGTGTAAACAACTCTGGTAATGCAAAAGTGTTTAATAATAAGTGGCTTTACTCAGTGTAGGAAAATCTCATGTTTAATACATATCTGCTGCTGGTGTGCCAGCTTCTTGTCATTTCAGCTGCACATCCGTTGAACAGTACTCACACAGGAAGTCAAACCAGCTCACATCCTTACCACTTTCTCAAAAATCCACAATCCTGTCCTCCATCTTTTCAAGGCTTGAGTGAAAAATCTTGACTTCTGCCGCTTTAACATCTGACATTAGGCAGGCGTCTGATCTCTGCTCAAAATGCTGCATGAGCAAACAGGAACTGAGAATACGAGATGAGTACTGGGGAAGTTTGTTTTCTGTCACCTCCTGAGAAGCTAAGATTTGTCAAACTACACGTCATTTTGACACGAGGAGGACTGCGTGTTATCAGCAGAAGTGCCCTGATGTGACGGCATCTCCAGAAAATCTAATACCACACTAGCTGGTGGCATCAGTGCTGTGAAAGGCACTTCCCAAAAAAATTCGACGAGGGAACATCGGAGAGGACACAAGACTTTTCTCTCTTGTTACACAGTTTCTAGCTTTTTAAAGACATTTTAGACTTCCAGCCGTCTATAAATAATAATTGCTTTACTATGTTACATAGGTAACGAATGACGGAGGGAGCCATTTTGAACCGTAGTAGGAGCATTTCCTCTAGTTACCTTGTCAACAACTAAAATGTAAACATTATCAAAAGCAACTAAAAACAAACTAAACAAATGAACAAAAACATAACAAAAAGTGATTACTAACTGACGAACAGGACAGTCTCTTAAGTTGTCTAATGTTGTTGAATATAAGCTTTCACCATTGTTGAATTGTAGGCAAAACAGCTCTCTAAAGAAACTAACTCAACTGGTGTTAGAGGAGATAAATGTACTGTATCTCTTAAATGCCTGTAGTTTATTGCTGTATGTAGCAACATAATTTACACTAAGTATAATTTCTTCACCATACAATTGCGCGTCTGGCACCATCTGTGCCTTCGTTTGGTGTGTCCACAAATACAAATATATTTGACTAGATCCCCATTTTCAGCTAATAGCCAAACAAACATAATTATCTAGATGGTGACAATGTCCATTTAGTCAGGAAGCCTGAAGAGTCAAATGCATCCCCAGTTGGGGGCTGGTTTGTCAAATGGTTTCCCACAGAGCTCCAAGCTAGCCCAGGCTGGAGAGAGGCGAAGACAGAGCGAGGGTTAGAGATGAGGACATGCTGCTGGTTTGGCTAAATCATAACAGAAAAGCCCCTCAGTGTCCGGGATGTCCATTAATATAGACCCAAATGTCATACCCTCATTGTAGCCATCAATTCTGAAATAAGAGCATAACCATAGTTTTCCAGAGGGAGATGGCTACCTGCCGTGAGAGGAGAATGCCTCGCAGAGATACACTTCAGTAAGAGTACAGGGCGCTTACACTGTTTCACAGCCATACAGCGGAAAATAAAAGAGAAATTCAACTCGTGGTTTTTTTGAATAAAAGCTTGGCGCTAAACAGAGCAGATATCTTCTCCTTCATCTGGCTACCTGTGGTTTCTGGATTTCAAGTCCTTACACTTCTATCACGAAACCCTGCTGCTATAAAAAATGATTTAAAAAACACTAGAATAACATTAGAAGTTGGAGCAGTGTGATTATTTTTGTTTCGCTTCTTTAATTGTTTTTTTTTTTTTTTACTTGTTCTTGTGTACATCGCTGTTTTTACCCAAATAAAGTTTGCTTTAATTTAAAAAGAAATATTGAAATTATCCCTACGCTTGCGCCAAACACGTAGCAATCTATAAAATCATCCACGCTCAATATTAATATCTGTCTTGCTTCAAGTAAAAAAAGTGTCTTAACCCGCTGTGCTTTTGAAACCCCAGGAAAACGTCAATGGGCAAAATACAAAATGGTTGTCCACGGGAGTGCGGCGGGTCAGCAAGTGTGTGCGTGTGCAAACGTGGATCAGTGGAGACCCCCTACCTGGGCATCGCGCTTCCTCCATTCCTGGGTGTGCTGTTGGTGCTGTTGAAGGGCGGCCCTGGCCTGCCTCTCCAGGCTGCTCACCTCCCGCTGGCGCTCCTGGACCAGGCTGTCCTTTTCCGCGCTGTGCTGCTGCTGGAGCCGCGTCCTCTCCTGCTCATGCTGCATGCGCTGCTCAGCCATCTGATTGGACAAGCAGGCAAAGAGAGACTTCATCAGCCAACACACACTCAGAGCAACCCTGTCGTCATGACAACTTGTCCATCCACCGATCTATCCAACCTTTCTTCGTCCTATTCCTTCTATCTGTTCCCTCCACCTAAAAACACCCACGTGCCCAACTACGTTGGCAAAATTGGTAGAAAAGAGGGAAAAAAGGCGAGAAAAGTTTCTCCGCTTGCTCATATTGTCAGAGGACGACATGATGCGATGTGTTTACATCTGGCTTGCTCCCCACCCTCCCACCTCTATTGCCAATTGTACAGACTGGCCCTCAATGTCCCACTCCTCTTTCTCTTCAAATCTGTCCCCCTCGCCCTATTCTGCGATCGGCATATAAAAGAGCAGTTAGTTGAGGCTGTGCATGCAAGCTGGTAGGGGTTTGCCATCTGGCTGCAGTAACTACCCAATGCCCCATGCTATGCGGCTGACAGCATGCGAAAATCGGCTTAGGCGCTGACTATGATGATCATTATAAACCCAAGTAAGAAAGAAAAAAAAAAATACAGAGGGAGGCGAGGACAGCAGAAACTTTGAGGATAACTGAGAAGATGCTGAGGAACTTTTGACACCACTTTTGATTGTAATCATATTTTAGGATTATAGAAAACAATTTTAAATCCATTCATGTCATTTATTATTCAATATTGGTTTCCATGTTTTCACAATTAGTGGGATTATGCTTAAGCAGCAATTTTCAGGATGCTTAATTAGGGTGTTTGCTGCTAATGAAAGATATCTGAAGTCAGAGTATGGCAAGGACCTGTTTGCACCAATCTATAAGAAGGCTTGATTGTGGTACGAACACACAGTGGATTTCGGTCTTGCTGGAGCTACAACCAGCTACACACAATACTGTAGAGGAAAATGAAACATGTTTAATGGGACAGAAAGCCCCGTTTTTCAGGCTTAATCATCCTGTCATCTGAAGCAAGTCTGTATCCCAGCACGACCGTGAGTGAAGTCACCTGCTGAGAGGTGAGCTTTGCCAGCAGAGCTCCCAGCCTCAAGCCCCCAAGCTTTTCTCAGGCTCTGTTCCGTTCCCACTCCCCCATGGTGGGGGAACCAGTGACCCCCACACCATCCCGCCGTGCAGCCCCAGCCGGAACCTTGAGAGGACAGCAGGGGCCTGGGGCCCATTCGCCTCCCTGCTTTGAAGCTAATCCCCTGCACATTGTACTTGACGGCACCCTACCTGGCCTGCCAGAGAAGCAGAGATCCACAGCCTCTATGCCTGGTGCCCGCTCTATCCACGGCCCTGTCTTCGGACTCTGCGTGCTATTCAGAGCAGGTGATGAATGAGGGACTATCTACAGGAAGCCAGATTCCATCCCCGGCATTGAGAGGAAGGCCACAATAGACACTTCATTTTGGCAGCCAAGAATTTACTCTTCAGCTTTTGGGAAAGCTTTGCTAAATGCCCCCTGAAAAGGGCAATAGGAGAAATAGCTAGAGAAAATGTATTTTATCTCTGTGGTACAGTTAATGGCATGGCAGAGCCCCATCACACAAACCCTATGAAAAGTGTGGGCATCATCTTCCACATACTGCCACTAGTGATACTGATGTTGTCTACAGTAGAATCCAGAGACAGACAAGATTGCATCGCCTTAGTTATCCATTGAAAGACATGATCGATACAAATCAGATCCACAGGCAGAATACGTTGTCCCACAGGGGTAGTTCAGATTCATACAGCAGCACAAGTTACGCCTGACAGACTGATAAGCAGGCAATTGCTTCGAGAACTCCCCAGCAGGACATGCGGTAACAGAAACTGGGGGAGGGCATCGTGGCTTACTGTTCGCTCCTGTTTAGAGTCTCGGGCCAAGGGGGTTTGAGAGGAAAGTGGGTATCTGAGGTAAAACAAAAATGAAGAAATGGGCAGGATAGATCCATTGTGAGAAAAACAGCTAAAGAGAAAGACGGAGAGGAGAGGAGATGACAGAGAGCAGACCCAGCATGGAGCCTGGTTGTGACATCACGTAGCGCCAGCGTGCAGTGGAGGATGATGGGTGCTGCGGTTCTTAAAGGGACCGGCATGGTGTTTATAAGGGGAGGACTGAGTCGGTTACAACACAGCTTGGTGCCACAGAGATACAGAGTGGGTCGGGTGTTACTGCACAGCACGACTCCTGTCAGCCTTGTCTGACATGGTTGTGTGTGTGCTTGCATTGCTTGCATTGAGACAGGACAGTGAGGTAATGGGCTTCTTTTGGCTTCGACAGAGGCAGCGGGGGGGACTGAAATGTTTGGAAAGAAAAAGGAAAGAGGAGGGTGTAGAGGAGGGTAGGACAGAAGCCCTGTCTGGTCTCAGCAGGGGACGCTTGGGTGAGTGTGTGAGGGGAGGGGAGAGATGGAAGAAATACAAACCCCTTATTCCTCACTGTTTTGTTTGTTCTAATACCCAGTGAGTGGTGCTTAGTATGGACATGAGTGCATATTTATCTTTGTACAGTATGTCCACACACATTTACATGTCTATCAACTGAAGAACTTTATTATTCAGTGTCTCAATCCAACATCTAAAAAGCGAGGCTGTTGAGATTTCCCTTAACTCTCAAGATCATGACTTCAAACCAGCCATTTGACCTCAACTGCATTATTACAACGTCAAGGCTGAGCTTTGTCGGGACATCATGACGCGCAACTGCCAGGAGGGTCAGCTGGAAAACAACTCCTTCATACATAGCTCCCTTTTTGAAGTCTCACTGAAGCTTCCCTTGGGTGAATGTTCTTTTGTGAGCATCTGAATGGACAAACTTGACCCCTGCAAACTTGTGACACCAATTGCTCTGGAGTGGAGACATAATGCTCCCACACATGTGGCCATGGGAGAATGGGTACACACTAAGTGCTTGTGACCACTCTTATGTGTGTGAAAATAAACACAGTACACAGAATGTAACATGAGAGTAATTCATGAATAATAACCTGTCTTTATGCGCAGAAACGTTTCCTCTCTTTCTTCCTCTACTGTTTTAACTGTGTAGCTGATGTCACCAGCACTCATATCAGCATCACCACAAACGCAGGCCCTTCTTCTTTGTATGTTTTTATATTCAAGACAAAAGCCTTCCTGATGTGCTACTAACCCTATGTAGTTGGCTTCAACTGTCAACTGCACCCCCACTCTTGGTAGCAGCAGATGATAATCGTCACCTCAATATTTTCTGAAAAGCTTTGATTACTTACCTGCTTTTCATATGAAATGGAATTTATGATTCCTCAGAACGATATAAGGCACTCAAAACACAGATACAGTCTCAAATCTACTGGATAATTTTAGAGAGATGGAAGTGTCTTTTGGATTTACATACAATCTGTTTGACCGATAAAGTGGCATTGTCTGCTTTTTATGACAATGTGCCCTTGCAGCAAGAAGTAAAGGTGCATCTCCCATTTTTCTACCTTATTTACACCTTTTTAAAATCTTTTGAAAATGTGATTTTTGAAAGTGGTCTTGTAATTACAAACAATGCCATGGAGCAAATCAATAATGAAGAACCATTTCTGCACTCCATGAAAATAACACTGGCTTTAAATCCTCCACTTACAACTATCTACAGCGAATTACACGCAGTATAAACTCCATCTAGCCTGGAAATGAGTGTTAGTATGCTTATTAACCATCTGGCTGAGCGTTAGCTTGGTGCTGAAAATCAATCATGTTATGGATGCAGATGGGAAATGGAGATGCTCTATCAGTTCTTGCTAAACACTCTTTTTCAGCATCATTTAAAGTTGGATTCAAAACATTTTTTGAATGGATTATTATTCAGTGACAACCTAGGGAAACATAAATGTAAATATAACATGCAATTGGCTGCTATTAAGGGTTAAATGACTGAAACAGTTAATCACATTGTTTAATCACTGCGAGGTTGGTAAGGTTAAAATGCTCTAGCTTCTACAATGAGACTGGCTGCATCTGATAATAACCATTTCTGTGCTTTAATTGAATTTGATGCTCTACCAGAGAAGTCTCCCGATCAGCTAGCCAGATTTCAATGAGTTTGGAAAATGGTTTCTAGGCGCCTAATTGAAGAAGAGTGATAAAGATAGGGTGATAAGGAGACCGTGCATCTGCTATGCAGATTGCATTAGTTTCCAACTGGCAACATATTTGATATTTATTAAGCCACAATCCAAGCTTAATCTAAACCGTGTCCTTTATCATGAGAAATTAATCATATGGAACAGATGGGGAGGAATAACAAGACTTTTCCAAGTGGATGTCATTCCCTTTGGCTAGCTCCAGCGGGCCAAGTGTTCATTGATTATAGAAAAAAGGTAACAATGTGATGATGCCGATGGAGATAAGAGGAGAAACCTTTCCTCTAGCTACATCATGAGTACAGAACCAAGAAGGCTATACATGCAAGCAGGTACCTTAATGCAAAACACACTGTGGACAGGTGGACATGAAGTCACAGACTCATACAGACCTGCTGCTCATATTTCTGTTGGAGTGCATCAAGTTGCTGGGAGAACTCTTTGGCCTGGTTCTCTCTGAGAGACTTAGAGCGCTTCAGGTCCTCCTCTACCTTTTCCATCTGGAAGCACAAGAAGGAAAAACAAACAAAGTATATTATTACTTGGGTTGATACAAAATAATTCAATAGTGAAAAACATTCAAACTGGAACCCTTTCTGTCACAATGACTCTATTTCTTTCACTCTTCTCTGAGAGCCAGTGAGCTCTGGAGCAAAGGCCTGAGAGCAAAGATGGAATTTTGGAGGATTAAACAGCCAGAGTCACACTGAATTCTGAAATGATATGAAGCTGTTAATGGGGAGAGTATTTAAAGTTTATTTTTTAAACTTTTGGGATTAAAAATTGGATATAGATGAAGGTTTGGCTTTACAGGCAGTTTATTCAGGCTGCCTCTCTTTGCTGATGCTGGCCTCTTTAGCTTGCTGAAGTCACTGAACAGTGGCTCTTCCTCACTCTCCAAAGGCAGACCATCAAATTAGCAAAATCAAATCACAGAAACTGCCCCCTACCAATGATGGATTCAGGGAATTATTTTTTACTGCACATTTGATTGAAGAGATTTAAGTACGTCAGAGTTCAACTGAATTTACCAGTAAAAAAAAATCCCAACAGTGGAAAGCTGTGGTTAACACAACTTGTCTCTTCATCTACAAATGCGGGCTTATACTTGCTCTACCAAGCAGGAGGCCACAAACCAACAACATACAGAAACATCTCTGACGGCTCTGAGCCTGAGCTCATCTGAGATGAACTATCACTAAGCGGTAAATGTGCCATCTTCTAATGATTTCACATTACAAACTGTTTTTGAAAATTATGAATGTTATGTCCTTTTGGGCTGAAGAGGAAAAGGATCATCCAAACTAACGCCAAAACAAGGTTTATAAGCCAGAATCTGTGATGCTATGAGGGGTTTGTTTGTGCCCATTGCACATCTTTGAAGGGACTATTAAAGCTGAATTGCACACATATATTTGCTGACATCCAGAGGATGTCTTTTCCAGGGACTTCCCTGCTTATTCAGCAGGACAATGCCGTGCCACATTCTGCACATGTTGCAACTGTGTGGTTTCATAGTAAAAGAGTGTGGGTACTTGACTAGCCTGCCTGCCTGCAGTCTAGATCTGTCTCCCATTGAAAATGTCTGGCGCAATATGAAAATTCACAATGTGACAATGAAGACCCCAGATTGTTGAGCAACTAAAGTCGTATTCCAAGAATGGAAAAAAAAAAAAATCACTTTCAAAACTTCTACAATTACTGTCCTCAGTTTCTAAACGTTTACTGAGTATTGTTACAAGAAAAGATGATGTAAAACAGTGGTAAACAAGCCCCTGTCCCAACGGTGCTGAATTCAGTTGCAGGCATCAGAGTCAGAGGGAGTGTATGCTTAGGAAAAAAAAACCCCAAACAATTAAGTTAATCAGTATGAACATTAAATGTCTTATTTTTGTAATGTATTAATTTAATACAGGTCAAAATGGATTTGCAAATCAAGACATTCTGTTTGTATTTATGTTTTATACAGAGTCCAAAATTTCTGGAATCATGGTTGTAATACATGCAAAACCTGCAACAGAAGATCATGCATATGCATCAGAATGACGCTGCTGTAACATTTTTCTTTTAATTTGAAATTGATGAACTGCCACAGGCAAGAAATCTACTCATCACATTACATGTGATCTTATCATAATGATAATGCGGTAACAGCACATCAAGACATTAACTTATTCATCAAAGCATAATACTGTAATTAACATTAAATATGTAATACCAGTACTTCACATCAATATTCACTGATGTAAGAAAATCAGCACAACTTGAGGACACAAGTAAAAGAGACAGTTTGAAATAAGAAAGTCACAAGCTGCGGCCTCTCAGAAGAAAAAAGTGATTTTACAGTATTAACGCTATTTGTAATACCTCCTCTTTCTTGCAGACGATCTCTTTTTATATTTTTTTGTTCAGGTGGCGATAATCAAAACAATTGAAAATCTAATTTATTGAAACGCCTCTGTATCTGTGCTGTGTGCAACGCTCAGAAAATGCTAAATGTGTTTTGATTAATCCATTTATAATGCTGAAGCCTTCTTTGAACTATGCACACAAACATAGATTTGATTCTGTATGGTGCCTCTTTTTTTTTCTTTCCAAAATAGGGCAGACTCTTTCCTTTAAGTGCAGTCTAAAAGGGGAAAGCTGATTTTAAAACGAGTGAAAGACAGAAAGAGGAAGAGAGTGATACAGATAATCTGTTTAGATATAACACCATCTGCAGACAGAGAGAGGGAAAATATGATGAGACGAAAGATGGAAGGATGAAAAAGAGTAAAAAAAAAACTTCTTTTGAAGTAGTTTCTGCAACATTAAAGCCTTAGCAGGAGGACGTGATGGAGCATTGCACAAGAGGGTGGGGAGAGGGCGAGAGCGGGGAGAGGATGACAGGGATGCAGAAGAGACTGCTCCCTTTCTCCTGTGGCTTTGATGTGGGCTGAAGATAAAGTCAGATTGGAGATTGGGATGCCAGAGGCTCAATGGGAAAAGAAGGAATGAGCATGAGATGGGCGGATGACAACAAGAGAAAAGAGCAAGGGGAACAAGAGGAAAAAATACAGCAATACAGACAATTTTCAGAGCATTAAGAAAAGATGATATCACTTGCAGTCCTGGTGAAAATAACAACAACTTGTGCTGTGTAAAACACTATTTAAACAAGGTGATAATGTGCTCACTCTTTCTAAAATACACTCAATCTAACCGTTCCAAGACAACATATGTTTTACCTAATGAACTCGATAGATTTTTGTAAATACATGCCATTTTTATATTTTCCTAAAAATAAAAATTATGTATATACATACATGTATACATGTCTATGATAGTATTATGATATTGCATGAAAGGGGCATCCTCCGAAGCCTCAGCTGTTGACCGGCAAGTACGAGGTTTAACGCTTTGAGAAATCTACTATTGTTCAAAAGGTTATTGCTAAAAAGGTTCATCAACACTTTGTAAAGCAGTTGTTGGTAAACATAATTTATCTGCAAATGACTGCATTTTGTTTTTAATTACATTTTACACAGAATCAGGAAACACACAGAAAGCAAAGCAATGCATTTTACCTTTTTTTTTTTAGTTTTTGTATTGACGGATTGTATGGTACTGTCCCAGATGAGTAATACAATTATTACTTCATGCATGTGAAGATTCACAACTTCTCAAGCCTGTAAACGTAGGAGGAAACTGCGTTGAAAAATAAATTAAGTTTGAGTTCTTCTACCTCAGGCCTTTAACTTATCAATCAATACTTGTTCAAAATTGAACTCTGAACTGAACTGAAGCGCTTCCATTTTTGATGACACAGATACCATTAAAATGGATATAATGACTGAGTGGGTAGAGGCAAAGACAATTCATCAATTCATGTCTTTGCTTGTTTTCTTACACTGCCCCCCCCCCAAAAACACCCATACTGATTAGCAGAAAAACTTAACAAATCAGACACTAAAACTTGCTAATCCCTAATACCCTTACACACAGCCCTTTAGAACATTCAGGACCACACTCAACGCTGCCTCATCAATAAGACACACACACACACACACACACACACACACATGTACACACGCACACACAGACAGCATAGCTAAAAAGTGCTGTACAAAAACGCCTATAGCCAAACTGACTTGTAAGACAGCATCAGAAGTTTTACAGCTGGGTGCAGATCGATTGGAGAGCTCTCCCAATAAGAGGCAGCCCACGCGTTGTGCAGTGCTGATCATGAGGCTGGCATGACTTCCTAATTAGTCTGGCTGCTTAGCGCGTGTGATCCTTTTCTCCATCGAAACCCAAACATCCCACTTCACGCCCACTGAAAGGGAAGTGAGGTCAACGTGCGGTAGCAGAGAAATGAGAGCACCTGCTTAATGAGCATTAAAAATCAATTCATTCATTTGGAACGGCTGAATGAATGAATATGGCCTTAGGATGATAATGTTCTTGGTTCTCATTTATAGATTTTTCAGTTTAGGAACAGTTGAGGGGGAAGTGACAGGGAGGGAGAAGGAGAGGGGAAGACATACGGATGAATTCAAGTGCAGCCAGAGTGGCGCCCTGTAGCATCTGCAGTCAGCCTGTGTCTCATTGCAACTAGCAAATGTGTGTATGTGTGTGTGTCAGTGTGTCTGCACTGTCGTGGTTACTGCCTGTCAAACAGCTCATTCCTTTTGTGGTAAAGCAAACACGAAAGAGGGTAAAAGTAACTGTGTGTTGTGTAAACGCATACAAAGGAAACAAAAACAACAAAAAATAACCAAGGTGCAGCACATGCATGAAGCCCCGTGTATGTGTGTGTGTGTGTGTGTGTGTGTGTGTGTGTGCGCGTGTGCTTGTGTGTGTGTCTCTGTTTATCTGTGTGTGTGCACAGGGTCAGAAGGTCATGTGTTTCCATCAAGCCAGGAGCATTT
>JAQMCX010000021.1:11364956-11417917 GCA_029814765.1 Acanthurus leucopareius | reverse complement strand
AGACGTGTGATCTTCCTATCTTGTGTGTGTGTGTGTGTGTGTGTGCGCGTGTGCTTGTGTGTGTGTGTGCGTGTCAGACCTGGAGTTTCATGTCAGCATAGGCCTTCTCAGAGCTGAGCTCCACCTGTTTCTTGAACTGCTCCAGTGTGATATCTGCCTGCTGGATCTGCTGCCTTTGGCTCTCTCTGGCTCTGTCCAGCTGGCTCTCCATCTCCCTTCAAACCCAACACACACACACACACGCACAACACACACACACACACACACACGTAAATGCACACACAAAGCAATTGCAGACCAGAAACGCAGAAATGCTTTGTTAAGAAACTAAGTGAGCTCTATTTTTACAGGACTTTTCAAAACAGTAGTTACAAAGTGTTTTTAAGGACGAGAAGAATGAGCGAAAACAGGAAGATGGAAACATATGTCAACAAGGAGGAGCTGGATGTAGTGCCTGTTTTCAAGTATGTGCCATATGCCTGAACAAATGCAATGAAAATGACAAAAAAAATACTTCCAGAACCTTTTGGATTTCATATACAACTTATCATTATTATCTTGATGAAGAGTAGGGTGATGACAAAGTCACACAGCGCAACTGTATCCATCAATTAAAATACCTTGGCTTGTGTATGTGTGTGTGTGTGTGTGCTTGCGTGTCTTCAATATAGGTACATTGCCGCTATTGCTGGCAAGTGTCAGGTCATGGAGTTGCAGGCTGAGTGAATTGACAGGCATACTAAGAGGACAGGCTCATACTGAGTGCTGTCAGCGCCCAGCCGAGAGACCCAACCACAACATCATATATAGCAACACCAAGCAGCTGTCAAGCCAAATCCGTGGAGGTGTGCAGGGACAGGAGTGTGTTTTTGGGGTGGATGGAAAGCAGGTACCGACAGAGCTGGAAATAAAGAGGAGTGTGGAGGTGTTATTCTTATAAACCAATGGAGAATTTGCATGTGGAAATGCAGGGTCAGAGAGTGATCGCCCAACAATGTTCACACTCCTCCTTGACTTTCAGCTCTGTCGATACCTGCTTTCCGATGTCCGGTACTGATAAATACAATTTTCTGGAAGATTTGATGCTATTTGATGCTGATGATATGAAGCCATTTTACATTCATAACTGAAGAGCAGACTCTCTCACGCATAATGACACACATGATTTGTTTTTTATTTATACACTGATTTGACTATGAATAATCTTGTGAACTTGAACTCACATTTCACAAGTTTTATCAGCTCCAAGTGTGTGACATATGATGTTCATATTGAATCAGGAGTGTTAACAGGTTCATTACATGACCTTTCTTGTAGAGACCTGGTGCATTGTATTGTATAATATTTATATCATGTGTTTGTGAAAATAAAAACACTTTTATTTTATGAAAATAACAAAATTGAAGAGACTTTGGGGGATTACTGGCTTCAACAGTGTACTCCAATGTCATGAAACACTGTAGCCATATTTAGCAAAAGGAAGACTCAATAATTTTAAATGATCATGTTTTTAGAGTCAATACCATTCTAAATTTATCAAAATAATTTTAAAGCTTGAACAGTAGTGTGTGACTTTTCGAAAAAACTGCAGACATAACCGGTGCACAAAGTTTGATTTTTTGGTGATTGTGGTTAATTACTTCTCATTATGAAAGCGACAACTCTAAGGGTTTTTAAAGATAGAACAATTATGCTAAAAAAAAAAAAAAAAAAACAGAAACAGAGAAAGACAGAGGAAGTAAAAACAGCAAAATGAAAAGAAAGCAATAAAAAAAGCAAAGAACAGAAGCAAAGGATTGAAAAAGGAATGTGCAAGCTTTCTCTCCTCTTTATAGAGTTCTGTCTCTTTGTAATTTTGGTCTCTCTCATGTCGGACATCAAACGACAAAGAAATTGTTTTTTTTCCCCCTTTCTCTCCCAATTTTGTGTACTCTGTAATTATTAATCAGTCTCTTTGCATGATTGCCTTCCGGGCTCAGACAGACACAAAGGATATGTGGAGTGACTTAGATGGAAAAGAGAAAGACAGAGGAAAAGAGAGAGGAAGATGGAAAAGAGGATGTCACAGAAATAGCAAGTTTTTCAAACTTCCAAGGCAGAGCAGAAATGAATAGGGTGTGTGTCTCTTTTGCACGTGTGTGGGAGGGTGTGCATACGTGCATGTGCAGTATATGGGCCTTTGTTCACGAGCCACAGTCCTGAGCTCTGTGTGTACATGACAACTCTCTTCGAGGAATGCACCATGACTAAGTTAGAGCTGGCTCATGGGCCTACACCTCTGAGGATACACCGAAACATTTCGCTGCATGACAGACTGAACCGTATTATGCTCCAAAGCTGAGGAAAGCAGGTGAGCACATGGCAGCTTCAGTGATTCCACGGAATATCTCAGAGAGTTAGTGTTTATGTGTGTGTGTGTATGTGTGCGCGCTGGTGTGTGTGTCTGTGTGTCTGTGTGTGTGTGTGTGTGTGTGTGTGTGGTCACTGGATGGGGTAGACAGCGTGTCACCATCAATAACAGAGCAATGAGGGTGAGATGAGAGGACAGAGAAAAAAAGAATCAGGGAGGCCTGGCAGGGAGAAACAGAGAGGGTAAGGAAAGAGAGGGGTGCCAGCACCAGGGCGGCCCGTTGGCTTTAAATGGATCTCTGGTCAGAAAAGTGGAAGGAGAAGAGGCTCAAATTAAAGATGTGCCTTCTCAAAAGAGGAAGTCC
Organism: Acanthurus leucopareius; assembly: GCA_029814765.1. Lineage (NCBI taxonomy): Eukaryota > Metazoa > Chordata > Actinopteri > Acanthuriformes > Acanthuridae > Acanthurus > Acanthurus leucopareius. The sequence goes on along the minus strand of JAQMCX010000021.1, from coordinate 11,415,203 downwards.
TCTTATCCCTCAATCCTAAACGGCTGTTTAAAGGGGAGGAAGAGAGGGAGGCAAGGAGAGAGGAGTGTTTGTGCTAGAAAGGGTGAAAGAGCTTCCGCCATCCAGCCGCCTGGCAGACAGGAGGGCTGCAGGGATGCCGGCGTTTTCCGGACTGCCTCAACCACACAATGCCACGTGCTCTCTATGCATGCACCACATACTAGATTTACAGACACAAGGAGCCTGATGTATATAAACATTTACATACACGTACAGTTAATGCAACACACATTTAAGTTAATGTACGCTGAGGCAAACTGTAATTGCTTATGCAAATACTCTTTTCATGTAAGCAGAGTGTTTAAGAATTGTATGGGCAGTGATGTGGGTGGAGCAGCACATGGAAAAGACTGACAAACAGACTAGAATGCACACTTGCATGTGGATGCCTCTGGTCTCTAGTATAAAAAGAGTGAAAGTGTGTGTGTGTGCGCGCGTGTGTGTGTGTGTGCTTGCTTGTGAAAGTGCATGTGAGTGAACGCGCATCTGCGTCTGAGCTCATCCAAACGGAATGATAACGAATCCACAGACACATCAAAGGGGCCTGGGAAAAAAAAAAAAGAGGGAGCACAAAAAGACAGAGAGAGAGAGAGAAAATGCAAAACTGAAATATTCAGCGCCCTCTGAAGAAAAAATAAAACAGGCTTGGTTTTCATCCGTATCCCCAGAGAAAGAGAAAGGGATAGAGAGAGAGAGAAAAAAGGCAGAAACAGACACAGAATATGAGACAGACCACAAATAAGCGAACACAAAAGAGAGACAGCACAAGGGCAAGAAAATATTAAACACAGAGAGAGAGAAAGAGTTAAAAAGGGAGAGTAGAAAACAGAATTCTTGAGCTTGATGGCTAAAAAAACTGCCTTTAAATGCGGCCTGTTTACCAGCAGCATTTCACATCAAGAAATAAAACAAAATGGCCATATATGTAGAAAGGATGGGGCTTCATTATCACTATTCATCTCCCCCGGCAGCATCAGTGCACACCAGTCTTTGCCTCATTAGTGTTGCTGCCAGCCTCACTTAAATGAAATCAGTAATACACTCGTCTCACAGAAGCTGACTGTTACCTAACTATTTTAATAATCAAAAACCTTGCTTGACTAATATTTCAACCAAACAAAGCCACAAATTCACTTACTAAAGTGTCTGTTTTGGCTCCAACTGTTAATACCACATCTTTTTTCTTGCTCTTAAATTGCAACAAACTGAATATTTTAGGGTTTTGAACTGTTCATTCAACAACAACAATAACAAAAGCATAAAAAAGATCTACCAAAACAAAACCTTGAACCCTGGGTCACTAAGATAAACATTTTTTACTATTCTTTAACATATTTTGGATCAAATGATTCAATCAAAAATGAAAATAATTATTTGCCTTACATAGATTGAATTAAAAGGTCAAAAATAACGTTAGTCACAGATTAATGGATAGGGCAGAGGGGAAGAGCCTTAGTGCCTTGCCATGGTGGATGACATTTCAATTCATCTGTACAAACTGTCTCCTTTGAAGCTCATGCACTCCCATCAACACTAGGGATAAAACTAGTGACTTTCCCTCGCACTAGTTAGTGTGTCAAAGCCAACTGAAACACCCTGAGGACACAGAGGAGGATGAAGAGGAATCTGGTACAGCCCAGGCTGACAGGACCACTATGTGGGTGGATAAACATGTGGGTGAGACAGAACAAAAAGACATACTAGATGTCTGTCTCTTACTCTGAAATGGCTTTGGAGTTCAGAGTTATTAAATATTTCTCTGAAACTCTTTTCTGTTTTGGTGTAGTTCAGATATGTCGAAGAAAGGGTGTTATTTATTCTGTGTATTATACACATGCAACTCAAACTGTGCCTACAGCACAGAAAGGAAAATGGACCAGATGGTATGATGTTATAATAAAAAAAAATTCTTAGAGTTGAAAAAGAGATGAAAAAAGACGAGGTTTTTCTCAAGACTTGACTTCGAAGAGGGATTTTCTCGCCTTCACTGTGTATTTAGAAGCTATTTAGCTTCATGAATAATGCAGACAACAGCATAATATACTAAATCAACTCTGCATGAGTCCCTGAAGTAAACATACTGTATTTACATATCCCAAGCATTATGCAATGGCGAAAGAAGCCGGAAGGTTTTGAATAAAACAATGAAAGCCCTTAAGAAAATCTATCCAGATTGAGATGTTTCGGTGCATGCTTGGGCTTGGGCTTGCTAGAGTAATAATTTATATCATAATTTGTAAGGGAGCTTGCTTAATGTAAAAAAATGTCAAACAAAGTTATGTGTGATAATCGAGTAGGCAAGGCAAGGCAAGGAACTTAACATCATTACACCATGAAAATGCCTTGATATCAATCAAGGACACATATTGAGTGATATGATGATACTGAAGGATCAGATATGATAGATTATGGCTAAATGCCATTATAACTGTGATTTTTTTTTTTTTTTTTACCAGAGAAGAAGCTTATTTATCTGCCTAATCATCTATTCATTTAATTCAGTGTGCTATTCAATAAGAGTCACTGCCTAGACTTTAGACTTTCCTGCACTTTTAAAAGATGGTAAGCTTTGCATTATGCCCCTACTAAATGTTAGCCACAGTCTGAAAACAAACAGCAGTTTTTGGTAATATTTTAGTTTCTTGTTTTTTATGGGATAGCATTTAAGATAGCAGATCAGTGTTCAATACAACGAATATAATTTAGTATACTGCAAGAGTATCTTAGGATGAGATCTCTGGTCATAGGACCCAGTTCAAGAGCTCTTTACAATTTTTCCTTTAGTCAGGTCTGTGGTATTGAACTGGTGCTTAACCCATCACCATCCTCCCTTTTTAATTCAGCTGCCGTGGGACTAAATATCGAGCCCTGGTGCAGCTTTTCAATATTCAGGATCCATACCTCCACCTGCTCCTGCACCTTAACACTAACTGGGGCCCTGCTTGGCTGCCTCTGGTCCCTCACCGGACCACCACCCCTGCTTCCCTCCATCCATTCTGTCATGGGAGAGGAATGCTGGGAAAGATAAGACCACTTCAAAAGACATGCACAGATGTAGAGTATGCATGTGCTAGCTAACACTCTAAAACACACACACACACACACACACACACACACACACACAAACACACACACGCACACGCACACACGCACGCACACACACACTTAAATACAAAAGTAAAATGAAGGAATATGTCGGATGCATCCTATATCTTTAGGAGTAAAGGGGCACTATCTCATGCAAGCATGTGGACACTGCACGCACAGACTCTGAGAGACAAACAATGTCTTAGAGACCAACACTGGCATACACACATATACTAAGTTAATACCTTTCCAAAAGAAACTGTTTTTGCGTCTCAAGAGTGGATTACCAAATCAAACAGTAGAGCTTGGTGGCGTGTTGTGAGCAAAGACATGAAATTAAAGCTACAGCTAAAAAAGCAAAACAGAACATGTGACTTTAGAAAAGAGTTTTTTTTTTACGCATCTCTTCCATGTCAGCGTGAGCGTGTGCACAGGCTTGGACAGGTGCTCACACAGCCAGCGTGTTAGTCTCTCCTTAAACATGAGCACTCTTTCCCTCCAGCTGCCTAAAGTAGAGGCTTCCTCTGCCACTCCAAAGTGTAAACGATCAAACTGAGCAGAAGTTACTGCAGAGACACAGTCAGCGCTGTGACAACCCTGCACCACCACAACCTGAGCAGGCATGTGGTTCTGATGAAGCTAGCTGGGTGCCAAACAGCAGGAAAGAGGACTGAAATGCCGTAATCTAGAAATAGACCACCTGTTTTGCCTTTTCTCTTCTTAAAACATTCAAGCGATTTTTCTAATGCTTTTAAATTGTGATTTGGAGGTCACTGTTGCAAAAGCAGGCAAGCTGTTTCCCAGATGAGCTCCCTCCATCTCTCTCTTTTACCCCCCTTCTGTGGTGTATCTCTCCATCTCTATGCTAATGCCCTGTAATGATCTGAGGCATGTTGGGATGAAAGAAAAGGAGAGAAACTTGTTCTCTGCACAGCTTTGTAGTGCTTTCTGTTGTTGTTGCTATAGTAACACAGACAAATTGACACAGCAATGCTTATTTGCATGGCAGGACAGGGTGATTTTTCTTCTTATGCTGGAAAGAAAAGAGTGGGTGTATAGCGTAGAGACATCAGCTATATATGCTACATACTAACAATGATAATCAGAACAGCCAACACGTTCATCATCGCTTGTTATCCTGTATATGCAAAGTGAAAATAAGACATTAGAAGATAGAAATTGTTATCAATCGATTCTTGCAGATATCTTTTAACAGTAAACTGTGTAGGTCAACGAGCACACATGGAATACACATCATAGCACAGCGCACATACCACACAGTATCTGGCACATGGACGGTATGTTGAGCAGTTTTGCTTGTTTAATTTCATCATCCAACCTCCCATCACACACACACACACAGACACACACACACACACACACACACACACACAAACACACACTGCATGCGATCTTGCTTTGACTTTGAAGTTCTCCTGGATCGCCTTTAAAGGCCGTCAGTGGTGCCATGACAGCAGGCAGGTAACAGACATCAGACTGCTTAGCGTGTGTTGTGTGTATGTGTGTGTGTGTGTGTGTGTGTGTGAGTAGCTCAAGCACTTAATTAGCTAAGAGCCCGATGGGCCACTTGCCGTTTCTCAGTGTTTAACTCTAAATGAGGAAATGACTGGCTCGTTACCGATGCTAACAACAAGGATAATTTATGTATGAACAGATCTTACTGCTGCGTTTAAGCTTGTCCTCTGTTGCCACGCTGACAATGACAAGCAAAAACAATACACAGTCACAAACATCAGTGTCCCTTTGCGATCTTTACGCTGAAAACCAAATGCCATGAAACTGCGAGAAATTCTTTAATGTCGCTTCAAAGACAGATGCACAATGAAACTGTAATAATAACCATGCCCTACAGGTTATTATAGTCTCTTATTTGTGAAAAACATTCACCCATGGTTTGAGAGGCTATTTAAAAAGTGTTTGGCTTAGAGACAAGAGCCTTGGGCCAAAGACGAGGACCCAAGAAAAACTCAAATACAGCCACACTCAACTCATTCTTTCTAATCCACTTCCTCTGGGTAGCTATTATATTGTGACAAACAGTTGAAAACCTCTCAAGGGGGGTGATGGCAATGTGACTTGCCTTGGCTGTGTTTGGCTCGAACTGGAGCTGAGGTTGGTGAATGGGAGTTGTGTTAAATTGTGCAGAACACATTCTAGTTTTGCCAGGGAAACTAATCTTCTTGTGACCAAGTAATGTGGTCCAATATGGGATTAATTACTCCGAGGAATGCACTGACTGGCTGACTGGTTTGTTGGCTGATTGGTTGGAGTGTGTGGACGTCTAAGATGTCAGCAGAGTTTGTAATTCTGGAGGGAAGGGAAATGGTAAGAAACTGAGACAGAAGTAGAGAATGATGGGAAAAGCACCGTTACTCATGATGCTACTCAAAATGATGTTACTCATTTTCTGAAGTGAAAAAGATGCAACAGATGAGTTCACGAGTTTGAAAACAGGGGCAGAATTTAAAAATCAAGAAGACAAAGCCAAAAAGTAATATTATAATTATTCAAGTGGAGTCATATTTCTGGTTGCAAGTCCAACATTTACTCTCCTTTAAGCTCTAGTTTGGTCTCCACCAGCTCTGTCATGAAAAAATCTGGCTCTTGGACAAATAGTGTATAGTGGGTTTCAAAGAACTCATTGCTCAAAACAACTGCCTGGAGAGTTTGTAAATGGGACTGAGGAGAATGTACTAAAACAGTAAAATTGCAGATGAAACAAAATGTTAAGAGATACAAAAGAGTTCTGCGAGAACTAAGAAAAACTGTTGCTCACAAAAAATATGAATAAGTTGAGATAAATAAAACTACTGAATTTTTAAAAGAATTTAAACAGAACCAAAAAGTGACTTTTTGTTATGATGTCTTACATCTCCGGTCACATAACATTTACAATATATGGTATCAGTTTATTGGTGTAGAGAGTGTTTGATTTATATCATGGGGTTAAGTTTTACTTGTTTTTCTCAAGACAACAAAAATGCCTATCGTACACGAAGCTCTGAAATGTACGACTTCTCATCAGTTTCCAGGCTCTCAACTCTAACTGCACTGCTCACAGTTATAAAAAAAGATCAAAGAGAGTGTGCAAGGGTTGGCTTGTTAAAGCCAAACTCCACCTTAAATCAGAGTTCATACACACTGTTTGTATGATCAAAGACTTAAGTCTGTAGATATAAACAACTCTTAATAAAGTTTGAAGCCACAAAGTCAAGGCTCAAATGTGTGATACTAATAATTGTAAAAAAAACATGCCTCACTTGCATTAAACATGATGGAAATATCGTGATGAAAGGATGCAGTACAACAGTATCAAAGCAGGAAATGTACCCACATACTTGTCAAATAACGATCACATTGTTTGTGTTTCGATGATATTCTAAAATGATGGCATACCTGCACATTTACACACTGGCTGACACGCTGATGGTGTGCCCAAAAATTGATTTTAGAGTCCAATAATATAAGTATTTTGCAATTTGAAATATTTCTGCTAAAATATATAGTAAAGTGTATACAATTGGGTTATTTTTATTAAAATGTGAGCTATATGAACTTTAATGTTGGGTAGAGTATTCAAAATGCAATGGTCAGTTGTATGCCGACCTTTTCCATGGAAATCACAAGATAAATGTTCAAAAATCATTAAAAAAATATATGAATTACCCGCTATCACAAAGTTAATACAGTTAGACCTACAATTTGAGCTATGAATACAGCTGGAAGCAGTGTTTAATTACTCTATTTTTGAATATAATGTAATCAGAATTAAATAAACATGGTTTGTTAATTCAGATTAACAATTATGTTTTTCAATTTTAGCACCTTCACTGTTACATTTATTATTGCAACAAAAAACTCTTTTGGTTTGGTTTTTTCTCATTGTACCTTAGTGTATCTTCTAGTTTGGCTATCTTCCTCTTGGCATCTGATCTCTCTTTTTCTGCTTCATTTTGGATTGCTGAAACCTTGGAGAGAGAAAGAGAGAGACAGACAGAGATAGTAAAATCGGGAGAGAGAGGGAGAGAGAGGTGTAAGTGAGTGCAACAGCAGACACCATCAAACATCACTCAACAAAACTCTCCTGCCTGTGACCTTGTGCATCTGGTTTCGTCTTTTCTCTCTGTCACCCCATCAAAAGTACCATCTGAGCCTATCTGCCTGCACAGAGGGCCTCTCACTCTGGATCTATGGCAGCCATATGGACCCTTCTTATGTCCAGATATCGTTCTCTGGCCTCCTTCACGTGTTTCATTTACCACTCCTGAGGAGTGAAAGAGGAATCTTTCCAGCAGACGCAAAATGGAAAATGAACGACTGACTTGTCTCTCTTTTTTTGTTTTCATCTCCTGTCACCTTGAAGAAGGATGAAGGGAAAAATAAGAAAGGTGGAAAAAAAAATTGATACAGGTGGTTTACAAGGACAGAAAAAAATAGACTATTGGAGGAAAACAGAAAGACTTCAAAACCAAACTACCGAGTTTCTTTTAGAAAGGCTTAATTTACATTCTCCCTGACACTGAATAAAGTGCACAGAGGTCTGCTAAGTTCTTGCAGGTGTATCAGCCAGAGGGGCCCTGTTTGTGCCAGCCTGCCACCAGTACTCATATTAGAACTGTGGCACTTTGAAGATGACCCAGGTGCAGCGGGTCTTTAAAACCTGATTTTCACCTGGCAAGTCTGCCCTGGTTCAGCTCAGATCATTAACAATGGTCTCTTCACACTGTGGTTTACTGCTGCTGCATGGCTTTAAAGGGGGTCTCTCATAAGTGAAGACCTGAGTGAAGGGGCAATTAAGTGTAGGTCTGGGCAACTGACAGAAATATGTCCCTTTTTCGAATGTAATCTTCTGCAGAGTGACTCAACAAGTTTATTTGGATATGCTTATAATCTCCTTCTAAACTTTCTTTGCCTAATAATTGTTATGCTAATTTAAAAATCCTACTTTTTTTCTCTGTTAAGGTCTGTGTCAACCTGATAATCTCAGCTCTGATTTTACAAGACCAGACATAAAATCTAAAAGTAAGGAGAAACCAAAAGGAACACGTGACTATTGGCTTTGATCTCCACCTGACCGTAATAACTTTGTCCAGATCTGTTTTAATGGAACGACAGCAGCCATGGAGCTACCTTTTTCTCACAGTTGATTTGCAGTTCATCTTTTTCATGTTGATACTTAATCTCTTGATCCTGAAAGGAAGCAGAAATGATACTTTGTGGCAAAGGTGAAACATCACACAAACAAGCCAGTTGTGACTTTGTGCTCTCACAGCTGGCATTTGTAGAGTGACAAATAGAAAAGATGGACAACCCAATCACAACTCAAATCATACCCTGACTTGTTGTTGTCTGCGATGTTCACTGTCCAGGAGCTGGTGTTTGAGCTGAGCTACAGTTCTCTCAGAGTCCTCCATCACATCAGAGGCCTGAGGGATAGAAACAAAGAGAAAATTAGTTAGAAAAAAGTAGCTAAATATGGTGCAATTTTTGTATTATGAATTAATCAGCTGTGAATTTAAGAGGCTAGTAAAGCGACCCATGTGAGAGTGCTGTAGTAATACGGACCTTAGCAGCAGACAGAGCGTGCTCCTGATGTAAGTGGCTCATGTCAGTCTCATGTTTGGCTTGGAGCTTCCGCACAGTTTGCTCATGCTGCTCATTCTGCTGCTCCTTCTCTTTCCGCAAAATCATTATTCTGTGGGCAGTTGAGAGCATGACATTGTATTTAATACATAAACTGACCTTTCTTGTTTCAACAGCGCCATGAATTACAGTTGGGTCATTTGATGATTTTAAACATCTTAAGCAGATATTTAATAATACAGTGACATAAAGAAGACATACTTGTGAGTATCCTCTTTTCCACATTGCATATTTTATTACTCTCTTTTTTTACACACCGTCTGTTTGCTTCCTGCAGTTCAGAGCTGATGGATGCAATGTGGATCTCCAATTGGGCCTTCTCCTGTGTCACCTTCTGACGCAGCGTGTTGCCCTTCTCCACCTCCACTGACTGCTGTTTCACCCGCAGCTCCAGCTCGTGCACGGTTTGCTCCTGAACCACAAACATACACAGAAACCACTATACCAAAAAGCTTGAACCACAGAGGGAACCAGACTGAAGGAAAATTTCATGGATCAGATGACTGTGTGCTTTAGACACATAAACTGGTTGCTATTATGAAGGATTGTGGCTGTCAATGTAGATCACCACATCTCTGACATGTTTCTCTATTTTACACCTTAAAATTATTGATACTGATTAAAAAATTCAATTTGTACTTGTGATCAAGTTTTAAGCTAAGATTGGACTTACAATTTATTGTTTTGCAGTGTTACTTTCCAAGATCTGGCAGTTACCAAAAACAAAACAAAAAATTCAATACAATCTGTGGCAAAGGTCAAACCAGCAGAAACTCAACGCTAGATCTTATCAACTTAAAATATCTGTCTGTTTTGCTCATTCATCTACAAGAGCTAAACTGCAAGCCTGTGCTGCCTTTAAAAAGTTTCTGCAGTGATAAAACTCTTGGCTACTACTTCATACTGTTGCCCTAAATCTGACACTTAGATCAAGTCATGGCAACACAGGCAATCCACAGTGATCCTTCCATTTGCAAACCTTGGCAATCTTTCTGAAAGAGGGTTTAATGTGAACATGGCTCCGTATTCATAATCTGCCTCCAAATGTGAACAAACTGCTGGGATAGAGATATTTCGACTAACACCAGTTGACAATTAATAAATTACAACAGTAACGTGATTATTGGAGTCTCAACTGCTTTTAAAGATGTATGTTTTTACTTGATGTGGTGGTGTCAAGTAGTGTTTTGATTTGTGGGTCCTTGCTTTGATTACATTTCATGCTCTTTCATACTTTAAAGATGCAGACACAGCAGGGTGCAGACCAGTGTGAGCTTCGAATGAAGGAACATGTCAAAATTAAAACATGCTGCACAACTCTTTTTGTGTTTACCATGTTTTTTTCACAAACTAACTTATCAACCAGCTCACCAATGGTGGTGTTAAGGTGAAGAGTTGACCTTTTGAGTACATATTAAAGGATGCACATGCACTTTGCACTCAACATAATGAACACAATAGATTTGAATTTTTAAGCACAGGAGAACTCCACTAAACTATCTGATCATATGTGTTTTGGCTAAAAACAGAAATTACTCCTCTCTACAAAAACATTGTTAAGTTATTTTGGCAGCAGATGTTAAGAACCAGATCTGGATTCATTTTCAATAAGGACATGAGATGATAAAAGTCCAGCTGATGCCGACAGCTTTTTCTGACACCGATTTGATGAAGACAAATGTTACCCTTCTGCGTATAGTCCCTCCACCATGTGCATTTGTGTTTTGTTTGTGTATGTGTATGTGTGTGTGAGTGCTTTCGACAGCGAGGAATGCAGTGAAGGCAGGCTGATAAAGGCGATGACGGGGCACTGATTAAAGATGGAGCGTGTTGGTCCATCTAGACGATGACAGAGGCTGGTGATGACATTAGATGGAATGATGGCAGAGGAGGCAGCGGTGTGTTTAAAAAGAGTGCGAGAGCAGCGTCTGATGAGGCTGCTGAGAGAGATTTTTGTCTTTGTATAAGCAGTGTAGGGTGCTAAGAAAAGAAACAAGGGGTCTGTGTTGTGCTGGGACGCGTGCTGACACTTAGCTCTCTGGCAGGAGATGAGAGGAAGCAACTCTCGATGCTGAGCCCGGACTGGGCACACCTGGACACACTCAGACGGAGCCAATTATGTCCCCTAATTAGGTGTTTTAGAAGGAGAATTACAAGGTGTGAAGTGTAGACTACATAAGCCACATTATGAGCTTCTCTAACCGTCAAAGATTTAGAAGCAATAAAGTCTTTGAAGATGAAAAAAAACATGTTATTTGTGAGGAAAAAGTCCTACAGAGTGATGGATGATCTTTTACAGTTTTTGTAACAGAACTAAAGCCAGCAACAGCAAGACAGACTGCATCACTCATCTCCTGAGACTTGTCAGGCTGTTTGCATGCATTTTGTTCTTTAAACTCTAGTGAGTTGGAGGACGAGCAGCATGTGGAAGAGAAAGTCTTTCAGAAGACATTGGAAAGAGAAACTGAGTAGAATGTGGACTTTTGGAACATGTGTCAATCAAACAATCCTGAAAGTTTGTTTGCCTCTGTTTTATTACACTTATTACTGAGGGGGCACTGTGCAACACAATCACGTGTAAGAAGCTGTTGGCTTGAGGTAGTTTTAGTGTTTTAACACAAAAACATAAAAAAATTAATCTGTCATTAATTTCACAGTTATGTTGCACAGTCTTCTATGAACGAAACAAAACAGAATACTATTAGATAGCAAGAAACAGATATTAGTGAGTTGGAGGTTTTTGGATGCGGACGTAATGAGTTCATCTGGCAGAACTCCTCTGTCTTTTTCCACACAGCCATCATATCATTTACAGTCCATAGCAGCATGGTTGGAAAACTCAAGCCTTAACTTAAGGTTACGTTAAGAAAACTTTATTAGATGGCTTTTACTCCAGGAACTAATCTTCAATATAGCAGTAGATTTGCCCTTCATTAACTATCAGATGCTCCATGACTTTGGGACTCCACCTATGAGTTTCAGGCTCAGTAATATGTGGAGCATCCTGTGCCAATGGAGGGTACCTCAACAAAATCCTCTCTTCGACAAAAAGACATGGACAAACAAATAATTCCTTAGGTAAAGAGCTCAAACTGGTTCCTGGATTGGGATCATTTTGGACTCAAACTGAGTCAGTTTCTGATTTACTTTTATGTAAGTTTTATGTATTTTAAATCCCCATCTAGGGAGGTGCATTGCAGATTGGCTGAGGTTGAACTCTAAATGCTGTGGTGTGTGGCATCAGTTCACGCTGCATACTTGTCCCTACACAAACAAACATTAAATAAATAAACGGTTCATCTCTAACCACTAGACAATATTAATCATATCATCATTATCCGTCCTTTGGCTATGGCTATGCATGAGCTAAAGTCAAGAGTTTGGCTGGTGCAATGCCTCGGCAGATACTGGCTTGTCTTCGTTTTCAAACACCTACTTAGTCACTCCATCATCCTCTCTGCCCTGTGCATAGATAACGTCCAAAAATAACAACATCTGACATATCTATAAGCCTCTTGTAACATCTTTGATCTGTGTTGAATAGAAATTCAACCAGGTAGCGATGGGCAGATGAAAATTCTTCATTTCACTATTGTTAAACCAGATCTAGTGTGCCGTATTTGAATGAACATGAATCATCAATCCCGAGTTTGTCTTGGCTTGCATACTTTTCATGTGAACTGAGCAAACTTTTCACATCGTGTCCCGGGTTTGAACTTTTATCAAGCTGCTAAATCTCCCCCCTCATAGTAAGCAGAGAGGTAATAGTGACCTGAAACAGCTAGGCATATAATATTCTTCAATGGATAAACCACATGCCTAAAGCCACTGAAGCTCTTAGGTACTACATCGAGTCAAAAGGACAAGATCTGAATATTCTACGAGCACAAAGTGTCTGCATAGCAAATAAACTCAGGTCTTCTGACTGATGTCTTGAAGGCTAAAAGACAGACCTTTTCAAAGTAAAAAAAACACAAGACAACACTGATTCTAGAGGATTAGATTTAGGATTAGGACACCAACCATGACGCACAGGGCTGTAATAACTCACCTAAGATAAAGTTCACTTTGAACTCACTTTTTGTACGTGTGCGTGAGTGTGTGTGTGTGTATGTGTGTTAGAAGGGGGAGCTAACGCACAGTGACAGAAGGCTCTTTTCATTCTCTGGGGCCTTGTCTGTCCTTAATTATTAAGAAGGGTCTTACCACCGGCCCCACACTGTCCTGTGTTTGATGCCCTTTTAAATGTGGGCCTGCTGACAGATTAAGGCCAGAAGCACTATGTGTATATGTATGACAGCCTATGAATGCTGATACTGATAACAAAACTATTTATGAAGTGGTGCATTTGCCTGGCCCCTGGTGTTGATGGTTGCAAGTAATAAAATTAAAGCAAAGTTCTTTCATACGACATCAAAGAAACTGTTGCTTTGGAGGTTCGTGCGCACATATGTGCACAGACAGCTCTGAGCACTCTCACTGCCACACCTCAAATTTAATACACATTCGGATGAAAATCCTTTACAAAAATGATATGGAAGTCTTTCTCTCCCAGATGTTAGAGGATGTCTCCCATCATGCGGGTCAAGGATTGGCACTTCTCACTATTTTACAATTAGAGGTATGATAGATGTGTACACTTAGCGCTAAACAATGCAAGAATTTTATGCCAAACACAAACAAACAAACAAAAACTCCCATTTTGTATCCCAGAATCCAGTTTGTTCCAGTTAAAGTCTGGTGTTGGGTATAAATCATAATCTACCCATATGAAGTATCTAACACTTAAGTCCCCTACTGCTGTTAAACATGAATCTCCTAAAGAGCAGCAAGCAAAGGCTCTGTCTAAAGCTGCATTCATGCTCATTACACTTTGGTGTGAAGTGATAATCACAGACAGATGAAATAAACATGAGGATACGAATCCAAATAAATGTGTAAGACAAGGTTTAGGTGAACCTTAAAAATGTTCAAACTGTTACAGCTTGATGCCATTTGAGTTAAACCACATAAGTTGTCTTATATACTTACAACGCCTCTAAAAATAGGTGCTTACTAAACTTAAATTTCTCTCAGATTCACCAATATCTAAATCTTAAACACAAACACAAACACAGACACACACACACAAAAACTACAATGCCTGTTCTTGTACTCACAGTTGCTCGTGACCGAGCATTGTGCTCAGCCTCCATCTTCTCTAGCTTGAGGTTGGTGTCGTCCAGCAGCCCCTGGATGTTCTCAGTGTGTTTTTTCTGCAGTACAAACTTCTCCTGCTCCATCTCTGTCACAGCAGCATGTAGCTGTAAGAGCACAGAATAAATTGTCACACATCCCTCTCCCTCTATTTGCAAACTGTGTTTTACTCCTTTTTTCACCACTTTATAATTTCTTGTTTCATAAAATCAAGTTCCGTTGACATGTAATGTCTTGCCTGTTCAAGGGGAATAAATACCATTTTTATGGTGTGTATGCTAAACAGATTTTAATTTAATTATTACATCTAAGAGAAAAAATTTCCACAAGATCCCTCATCACATGACCCAGAAGAGATGTGGAAATCTCATTAGGATCTTATTGAGTCCCAACAGCTCTGTTAGTTAGAGCTAGTAGGAGTGAAATCAGAATTTACCCAGGGCAGAAAGCATTCATTTTTCATCACTGTAAAACCCACATTAACTTAAGCACCATGAAAGAATAAAGATTTTTCTAGCAGTATAGGAGAGCCCGCTTGCAGCTAAGTCTGCTAGTCTCTCGCTATCAAACGGTCTTCCTCTGGCTCAGGGCTGCTTACAGGGGGTTGGGCTGCAGAAGATTCAAGCCCTTCAACTCTTCCACATACCTTCTTCTCCCACTCGTTTTTCAGAGAGTCAGTGCTCTGATCCGACATCTTCCTCAGCTCAGCGATCTGCTTCTCTTTGCTCTCACAGATGACCTGGGATTCCCGCAGCACACTTTGAACTTTAGGAGAGTGTGCGCACACACGCACATACGCACACACACGCGCACACACGCGCGCGCACACACACACACACAGACGAAGAGCAGTCAGGCCCTGCCTCAGGGTATGTTCGCAGATGGATGGACACACATTCACACAAAGACAGACCTACACCCATGCTCATTGATGCAACTGTCAGTAAATCAATATCAATAAATGTATTGCTTCTAACATATAGCTAATAGCGCTTCTCTGCCAAGTTCATATGCTGCTTATGAACTGCTTTTAGAGATAGATGAAAGAGATGAGAGGATCGAAAGAGGACCAAGGAAAAGATATTAAACATGTAGGAAAAGGGACACATTATACAATTAAACTTTAGATTGTGCAGCACAGCTGGAGAACATCACTTTACACCAGTGCAGTTTCTTGTGGAATTGTATCTTTTTGGGCTTTTTACGCTGAGTGTTCAGAGACACCAGTATAAACATCCTTCCAGTTAACCCTGCAATCTTATGACCTCTCACCTTTCTTCTCCAGCTTACAGATCATCTCCTCCGATTCTTTCTGCTTGGCCCGGTACAAACGCTTCATCTCCTCAATCTCACCATTTTTTCTGTCCAGAATCTAAGAAGGGAGAGGTGGATCGTTTTTAAACACATACTGGAGAATATTAAGCTATTTTACTGCTGAGAAAATGGCTATCTTGCAAACATTGTAGACACATAAAGAGGGCTCTTGTTAACAGTGTCTTTGATGAGGCTTTTTACTTTCACCAGTAGCTATCAGACCTTTTGAAACAAAATCTATCAACAGGTAAATTTCAATGCTATTTGCACATATTTAAAGGTACTTATCTTGAACCAAATATGAACAAACTCAAAATCAACATTGGAATTTGAAATAACTTGCAAAGGTACCCTGTATAGTTTTGACCACAAGTTTACATTGATCTGTGGCTTTTATGTGCTAAGAGAAGCAGAGATGTACCTACAAGACAGAAAGAAGTAGTTTTCTAGGAAGTAAACATCAATGTAAACAATGCAGGATCCACAATTTATGCAAAATACCCAACTTGTCACTATCTTAAATAACAAGATGGATGTTTTTTTGTCTTTGCAAACATTTTTAAGAAGCAGGAAATAAATAATAAATATAAAATAAATTAAGCATTTTTTTAGCTTCAAGGTTATTCACACGTTTATGTGATCAATGCTGAAAGTAAACAAAAACATTTGTCTATGTACAAGAATACTCTACATTACACATTTACACTAAAGTAAATTGAATTAGGTTTGTTATAAAAGGCACTAAGAGTACAACTATCAACAACTAAATCTAAATATCAATGTCATTAATGTTTTCTGGTGATGTGAAAGGTTTATTTCCATCAGTAATGTCTTTGAAAGCTGCAACAAACCAGCTCTCTGATCTCAATTGTTTGACAAAAACAAAATAAAGTTTCATCTTCACATTTGGTTATTTACAGGGACATGAAATATGTTGTATACATAATTCAGTGTATGGCCTAACAAGACCTCATCTTCCACATGCCTATTTAATCCTAAGGAGACTATGGAGCTAACTGAGTGAAATGGCATCTGAGTGAACCACCTGTGCTGAGGTGTGATGAGGTAACTGCATCTGCTTGCTGCTGCCATCTGCGAGTAATTAGTTAAATTATGCTATGGAGAGTTGGAGCTCCAGTATTAAAGGACAGTGGAGCAGTCTCAGTGTGAAGGTGCCTTGGCTCCACTACACAGTAAGCATACAAAGTATATGCACATTATGCAGCAAGTCAGAAGGTGTTGTCATTTGTTGTCAGTTTCCTGCCCACAGTGTTCCTTGTAGCATTAACGTATAATAAAGACTTTCATGTACTGATTTTAATTTGAACTCCCCAAAATCACTTCACCTTCCTCTAACAATGAAAAAAATCTAATTTAAATGTATTTTCATTCATAATTGATAACTTGGTAATGGTAATAATGGTTAAGTGATGGTATCTTGTAATCTCATGTGGGATGTGCCAAAATTGGAATGAAATAAAATAAAAATGAATGAAACTAAACTAAAACTCGCTACCATCCATCAAATTAACAAGACAGAACAAAACTGACTAGTCCAACCATAGATGCTGTCATTTTGTGTCTGATATGGCAGAAAGTAGTTTTTTCTGTAAAAAAACTGTCCCAATGCCCATAGGACTTTTTCTCTTTCTAGCATTTCGTTTTATCCAAGTGCACTTAGTTGCCAGGCCTGTCATATTCTGGGTGAATCATGAGGGAGATGAAAGGAGGATGGGGCTGCTGGTGCAAAGTTCACAGAACATTTAGGGATACCCAATTTTTTCCATTTTGTCACCCTCAGGAGACCGTTGTCTTTTTAGGGGTCCACCATGCAAGGCGGTGACACAGTGTCAGGTCCAGGGAGAGTGCACTACACAGTGGGAAATAACAGCTTTTAGGGTGCCCATTTCAGGCTTTTACAGGACATCCTAATGAAGGGGGAATCCAGCCTGGCTGTCCAGGACTTTAGTCAAAATTACCAGTGAATGGTGTAACTGAACTGGAGAAGAAAACACACCTACAAAAGCGGGAGTCATAGCATGAGTACACCTATTATACATACAAAGAAACAGAGAAATTTCATCACTAAAAACACACATGTAATTCACCTTGTGGTATTTAAAACAAAATACCACCATTAATGACTGTACATTGTTTTCTGGTGTATGTTGTGGCCTTCTGTTCAGCTCCAGCCAGACATATCAAGATTTGCTTCTTCACCTGAGGTTATTAAATATTTTACAACTACACACAGTACAGATCTACAACCATTAGCATACAACACTCAGGCCTGTTCTCTCATTACCCTCTCATTTTCAAGCAGGGGGACAATGACCAGTGGCCTTTCACCAGGCCATACATTATTCATAAGTAGACTAATTAAAACTAAACTTCGCTTGCCTTCCTTCCATCACGCTCGTCAGAGTGCACCACTAAATCACTCCTTCTTTGAAGCCATTAGAGGGAATACTGGGTAAAATTCTGAGGAAATTAAATCGGACATAACTCGCAATCTGTATGTAATTAAAGAGAGGGAGAGAGAGCTAGCTGTCATCCTGTCTCTTGTCAAACACAAAGAAGCAGTGGGCATCTTAAAGTGGAGGGAAAATTGGAGTGTTTTCTCTGTTTTTATTAAAAGCTTCTGTGGCAGCAAAGGAAAGTCATACGGAGGACGTGACAGATCCCAGGTGCTTGATCTGCAGACTAACTGATGGGCACCTAGTGTGAAATGAACCAGCTTTACCGCTACTTTCACCAGCTGACAAAGAGCTTTGAAGAACTGATTATTTGCAGGACGGGGAGATGACAAGAGGAGAGTCTCGGCTCCTTTCCTTTTCATTAGCCACCAAATGGAATCAAGAGTCAATGATGGACACCATTATGCAGTTTAACTTGTTTTCATGAATGCTTATATTAACAGAGCAGCCTGTCTAGTTGCCCCAAAAGAAATTATTGAGTCATTTGAAATGGTTTTCATGTTTGATTTTGTAAAATAAAATTAAACTATGAGAATACTGCAAATACTTTCCAGTTATATAGCAAATATTTTACCTGTAAAAGCCTAGTTTAGATTTTTTTGTAACTCTTGAAATCATGGTTTCCTGATGAGATCCAGTGACTGAAAGTGAGCAATGATTTCATGCCAATCGCAATCAAAGAAAAGCAGTAGACATTCAGATTGGGATTCAGCCATGGTCAGGCTACACCCTTCCCTTTCAGATTCCAAAGGAAAAGTGTGTTCAAAGACACGGTCGAACAACGGCCAATTTGTTGTTTGACTGCAGTAAGCACCAAGGACTATATACTGCAGCATATAAGGGCCATGCTTCTACTTTATACAGTATCTGTGACATGCTAATTGAATGAATTGAAGATTCAATCTGCTGGTTTAGCAGTCGTTTACAAATACAATTATAGAAAATAATCCATGGGCAACAAAATAAAAAGAATTTAAAAAGAACAAATCAAATTTTTTCCCCAATAATTTCCAATATTTTTTTTGATTTTTCTGTCCTTTCACAACAGCAAATGCATGGATCTCTTGTGATATAACATGCAATGACACTGTTGAGTATGTAAACTTCCAACATAAAAAATTTGTGAAATATGTGACAACAATATACCTAATCGCATACACTACAAACCAAAGCCAGTAACTAGTTTATACAAGTAAAATGTCAATCTACAAAGGCTGCTGCTGGCAGAGTAATCACGAGCTTAAGATTTTGATTCTTACTTTCTCCACATCTGCATCGTGTCTCTGCTGCATTTTCAGTTTCTCTTCCTGGTGCTTTGCCTCCAGAAGTTTAATCTTCATCTCAGTCTAAAAAACAAAACAAAACAAAACAATACAAAACACAACACAACACATAGAAAATTAAACGTCACATATTTAAACATCACAGACTTCTGGAGCATTTCTGAATATGTACAGATTTTTTTTTAAATTTTATTTTCATTTATGGAATAAATGAAAACACCAGCTTGAGGGATGAAATGTTATTTTTACGAGGCAATGCAGGCAACAAATTTTGTTCTAGGAAGTTGAGCATTGAAATGTGTGTCCTAACTTGTTTTTGGAGAAATGCCTTGGGATAAAAACATCATCATATAGAGTGGTAGGATAAAAGAGATAACATAAATCCGGATGAAAGACGATACTGTGTGTCCCGTCTTGCACACAAGCGCAGTTGATGATGAAATAAACCACATTAACATTTAAAAACATTTATCCATGCACAGAGCTTCAAAACCTCAGAGTGAAGCTGAGATGTACTGAACTCAACGTGCGTGTGTGTTTGTACATGTTTGCGATAAACTTCAGTCAGTCTATAGTAAGCAAGACAAAGTGAAAGCCTGTGTGTTTGTGTGTAGGTACTTCTGCATACACGTAGTGGTTTATCGTGACGAGAGTGGCTGTTTTCATTTGAACACATTTTTTTTCGAGGATCAAAAGTTCAGCGTTGTCATGTTCATGCTGGAACAGATCTCCTAAAGCCAGAGGGGTTCTGGTCTTAGTGAAATAAACGTCTAATGATCGATTCATTACCTACTGTAATTGACTACTAAGAAAATTCCTCTTTTCATCTTCTGTGGTCTTTTATACGAAATGAGCTATCATGCATTAGTCATTCCTGGAAAATAATTATAAGTCTCTGGTATGACAGAGACTTGAGACTGGTCTTTGAAAGGCGTTCCCTTTGCATGACTGCATTTGTCTGCAGGGAGACAATAATACACAATGACAGATTTTTTAAAAGTTGCACCAAGTATTTGATTAATTGAAGGAATCCTTTGGCTAACAGTGAGCTACGAACAGCCATAGTGGCTCCGTGAGGTGATACCGGTCATTACACAACCAAAGATGCATTTTGGAAAGGTGATGCAAATCAAAAAAGTAAGAGAGAGCTTTTAATTCTTAGAACTTTACCAGTAGTGGGGCAAAAGAGATAAACTTTTGCTTGAGAGGGTGCCATACGAAAAGAACATTTTGTTTTGCAAGTAAAAGAGGTTTATGCTTCAGTAAGCATGAAAATGTTTGGAGTCCTTACTTTGTGGTCTGTGAATGCTGCTGGAGGAGCTGGAGTCTATCAGCTATCGTATGTAAATACAACACAGTTCACTATGTTAATTTTAAAACACCTTTACATTGAAGTCTTTTAATCATTTTGAAATCAGATTTGTATTGTTTTAATGTCTTAATTGCTAACCCAACATTTGTCGCTTAAAACAATGTTTCCTTGAGCTTTTTCTAACTTTCTGGTTGGTTAAACGTTACACAAAAGTGGCTTCTGCTCATAAACACACAACACATGGAAATACACAGAGAACATTTGACAGACAGATGACTGTCATTTTGCTTTGATGTCACTACTCATGTTTAGTCACTGTCTGGTCTGGTGTCTTAATCAACCCTGCAGCAGGGTGACAATGTTCCTCCTTTTAAAGTGTGCTCATGTGTGAACATGTCGGTGGTTAACAACATCCCCAGGCTAGCTCTTGTTTGTTTTAGTCATCAAAACAATTAAGTAAAAAATTCCCACAACATAACAAGGCCCAGTCAAACCACATTAGCCCTCCCCTTGGTATAAATCAAAGGCCTGAATAAAGTTGTGATTCAATTACAATATGGTTAGAGTGTATAAATATTGATACAGCAGAATAGAGACATAAACAGCCCGCTTCATGCTAGCGAAAAAATTATGTATCCATGCTAAGTGACTGAGAAGGTGAAACCTATAAAACACGTTGGAAAAGCCAAGAGCTTGTATATTTTTTTTTAAGATGCCAGCACTAAGGATGATCATTCTGAGAACCATGAAAAAAATAAAAGTCCAACTAAGACATACAAAAATTCCTTTAAGATCCATCCCCTAATTACTGCACTTCAGCTACATTTATATACTGTATCCTTGACAAAACTCTGTAAAGTATTCTGTTTCTTTCTTCTGTCTTTTGTCTTGATTTACCACCATTTCTTGTGCAATTGAAGGGACCACAGGAGACCTGTCAGCGTAGAAAGGAAAAAACAAAAGAGAGAGAGAGAGAGAAAGAGAGGGAGAGAGATGGCAGTGATGAAAAAAGCAGAAGAGTAAGTGGAGACCTGATTCTGCCTGCGCCCAAAAAAAAAAAAAAAAAAAGCACATGTGGGGGTGTCACTTTCTCATCCTCTCTTCAAATGCTCTTTGGAGAAAGTTTGTCAAACTAGATCAGGAGCGTTTGAAACTTGTTTATAAAGGCGTCAGTGAAGGAAGGAGGAGGAGGAATGTCGTACACCTAAGGCGTCTGAGATGCCTTCAATCAGCCCGACTGGGTGGTACAGCTTTTTTCCCCTCTTCTCTTCTTCAGAGTTGTAGCGAGCGCTGTAAGATGCCATGTTTTTTGACACTTCGCTCTTGAAAGGATGAGAGGGAAGAAGTGGTGTGGGGAGGGGATATGAGGGAGGGGATGCGAGGAGAAGACGGAAACAGCTGCTTTTTCTGCTCTCAAAACCGATGCGGGGTCACGGCCTTTTTCCTCAGGGGGATGTGTTCACAAATCGTCTGCTAACTGTTTGGGCTCCACAAAGCAAGGTTGCGTTTGTGCATCTCCTTCGTCTCGCCTGAGATGTACAATGTCCTGGTGCGTCTTTCATCCTCAGTAAACACAGATGCTCTATGATAGTGGGTATGCAGCGTTCTGCTATCTACTAAGGAGCAGCTAGATGCCATTTCCGCATTTTGACAAGAAGTTAATTTACTGTAGTCTGTCCAGATAGTAAGGGTGGATAAAAACTTGGGCAAAAATTGAATTTCTGACATGAAAAAAATGACTCAGTTTTAGAGGAGGTAGTTGCAAGCACAAAGTAAGTAAACAGATGATTACTTCAAATTGCTAATATGAATACATCAAGCAGATAAGAATCAGAGACGGGACAGAAATGCTTGAAATAGTTACTTTATCATTATGGATATCTATTGGTCCCTTGTGTCTCTCAGCCTGAAAATCCATCTTGAAAGCCAAGCGACAGAACTAGACCCCTTTAAACCACTAAAGCTCACTAGCTTGCTCTTTTTTAGCTTTGAAAAACGTTCAGATAAGACAGCTATGGCCCTCTAAATCACAGGCTGAGAACTCATGCTTCGTCCCAGAGGATCCTTAGATTTGAGAGACTGCATCATTATGGCAACGGAAAGCGAAGCACCCTGATCCCCAATCACGGGCTTGTGACCATTAGAGTGTGACTGCTTGACACTAACACATTCATCTACGATGCTGTGCTTGCTGCCAACAATCTCGTCGGTCAAGTACCATGGGGTTAGAATGAAGACAACACACCCTCAGAGACACACAAACTTAAAAAGAAAGATGTGGTGCTTTAATCAGTCAGTATCTCCCTCTATAATCACATGACTCTGCCCTATGGCTAAGCTTCATCAGTCGCCATTTAATTGAATTTCCAAAGAAAGACCCAGTCCTCATAATGCAGAGCATTGCTAGGGTTTTGCTGAAGGATTAGCAGAACTGCTCCTGCAAGACATTTTCCACAACTCATCCATAAGCAAACATACTGCCTCAGCTACGTGACTCAAAGTAATGTCAGCTTGCAGTGAAGTTTCTCAGCTGCCACTCATTGTTCCATAGGAAAAGAGCAGTCAGCATTCTTATCAATGCAGTCAGTAGCTTAGCTAGAGGATGTGCATGGTGTGAAAGCTGAGATGTTCGTTAAGCTGTCGCCAGCTTAATGACATGTGGCGTGTGTAACTCTTTAAACCTGGGTAAGTTTTCAACTAGGCTTTGGGGATTAAAGGGAAATGATGTCACTGTGATTTTCTAGACTGGGCCTAGACAGCCACGCAATAGCAATGTTGGACAAGGCTTCCATAGTTCTGCAGGAAAGCTTAACGTAGCTATTGAGGATAATATGGTTAAGGTGGGATTGGTGACTTAAGTCACTTCTATAGGGAAACGCTGTGTTTGGACACGTGTGTGTGTGTGGTCACAGCTGCATCCTGTGGGATTCAGAGTTCTTAAAATCCACATAACACAGATGACTAATGGTAACTCATGACATATGATCAGTGTGGGCATCTTATGATAAAAAAAAAAAGAAAAACAAAACAAAACGGGGCTTTTCAATAGTATGTCATAAGCCACAGGGGTATCATGGTTGCTGTTATGGAAAATATTGTTAATAGGGAAATTTAAAAACCTTACAATGTGAAATCAGAGATGAATTCTCCATAATATGGAACTAAGACATTATCTGAACCCAAACCCTCCTACCAAACAGTATAAACAAGACAAACAGTGTACTGCCATGGTAGCTGCTCTGTGAGGATGTCTTAGGCTCAGAGGTGCTTTGAGTGTAATGCCAATGTTGGTATGCTAACATGTACCTGATTACATGCTGATGTTAAGCAGGTACAGTCTTTCCCATGTTCACCATCTTAGTTTGGTGACTTGTGTTACTTGAATTCAAGGGTGATATGAAGATAACTCATCTTTTTAGTCACAAGAGTTACAAAAAAACCCTAAAAAAACCCCAATCTGGGCCCTCATCCCACAGTGTTCCTCCTCTAGAAGTTTTGTTTTGCCCAAAACTCTTGTAGGTGCAAAAATCATCAGCAGCTGCCAGTCAGGTCTGTCCCATCACTCTGCCCCTCCTACCCAAACAATACTTAAAGCCCTGCAATACGTGTGATAGCTTATGCAATCAAATGCTGATCTACAAATCAAATGTCAGTGTTAGGAATAAAGTTTTGAGCTTTAAATAATTCTTTACAGCCTGCTCTGCTGATTCCACACCTCAACTGGAGCATTCACAGACTACTACAAATGGTGGTTCTTTGTCCAGGAGGTTGAGTTATGTTAAAATGCAGGAAATTGGCTTTGTATTGCTTTTTTGTATTTTTTTTTTAACAGTGGAAAGGATCCCTGACCCTTCAACATTTATGTATCTACGTACAAGATCTGTATCAGGAGCTTTTTTTTAGTTTTCATTATTATCTTGAAACTTTTAGTTGTTATCACAGCCTAATGTTAAAAATAGTTGATACAGTTATCAACTCCCGTGAATCACTGTTGGTGAGTATCATGTCCCGTTATTTAAAATATTTCATCATCAGAATTCTGGATTCTACATTTTGGATTTTAAGTTATTTGCTATTTGAAATGTTAGAAAATATAAGTTCTTAGGCAAAAAAAGTATATATCAGCATGTCATTATAAAATGTACCTTTAATTTTATCATTGTATCAAACCACCTGTTCAAATTTCAGGAAATATCATTTACTTGATAAATATTTTCTGGGGTTGTAACCTCCAAGACCCCCGGTAGATTTTTCCACCCACATCATCAAAGTTTCTTATGCCCACAGTGTACCTAATAAACTGTTAATTCCCTGTATTTCAAAGTAAAGTTGGTGTGGAGCTTAAACATGGTCTTCTAAGATGTGATAAATTTATATTCCCACCACACACAACTGTATGTAGTCAGATAGTCTGAGGCAGGATCAAACAGCATGGGACGTTGCTTTAATGTTTTCATATTGGTGTTGATACATTCAGTACCAGCCCACAGGTAGAACAACCGACTGGGTGGATATGTACGGGGGTGTGTGTGTATGTCCATTCATTTGAATCCTTTAACAGTCACAAGCAGATCTATGTTACGAACGGTCAAGTAAGCAAGAGTGTTCTTGTCCGTTATATCTCTGTGTGTCTCTCCCTTTCTCCTTTCTTTCTATCCTTTCACCCTACATTCTCAGCCCTCGCCCGGTGGAGTCGATCTAACTGACTGGAGCGTTTCCCTCCCGAGCAGACATGAAAAGCCACGGCTATTACAGCCAAGTCATGCTCAGTTTTATATTTAACAGTGTGGGTAAAGGCGGATGGTGGGGGGGAATGAGTGGTGGTTCGGAAGGGGTGGGGAGGGGCAGAGGGGACTTCAAAGCATGCTTTCAGAATGGGATTTTCAGCTTAAATCCACATAAGGAAAAAACTGTCATCACTAGGAGCCGGCATTATTTTTGTCTTCTCAGAAGAACGCTCGCCCCGGCCATTTCAACAATACAAACTATGCACGAAGATGCATGTACATAGCTGTGGGGGCGTCTAATGCCATAAAGCAGTCAAAGAAGCTTTAACCCTTGTATGTTTTCAACACTTGTTTCAATACAATTTCTGAACTCTGAATTGTGAGTCGCAAGGATTTAAGCTTATTGGAAAGAATATACTGTAAAGGGCAGTCTCCTAAATATCATGTCCTATCTTTGGATGTTTAAAGGAAGCAAAGAAGAATTATATTTATAACACTTTGAAGCTTTCAGGGAGTTTCAGGATTCGCTTATTGTGGTGCATACCTCCTTGCTCTGTACAAGCTGTGGCCCCTGATCACCGGCCAAGGTGCTGTCCCTCCCAAAGCTGGACTTAAAAATCTACACAGATAAAAAGAAGCCAGATTCAAGAGTTCAAAGACAGCATTTCCACAATGCAACAATAAGTAAACAACAAGGGACTCCTTGACAACTTACCGGAGACAAGGGAATGGGCTTCTCTCGCAAGTATCTGGGGTTTTCAATCTGAAAGAGTAAATAGAAAAACTTTAGACTTCTCATCCTCCTCTCCTAACAAAGCCTTACCACTACCAGAATTTAACCTCCGCCCTTGGTTTGTCATAAACAATGCGGAGAGCACATCAAAAGCCTGGTTCTGTGGCTGGAGTTTCTTCCGTCAAACCCTTGTCTGTTTAGAAAGACAGAATGCGTTGAGTTACTTCAAGGCATTGTATGTGTGTGGCCATCTCAGTTTCCGCTCACAGCCCCTTTCTGCTGTCCCGAACACGGTCCTTTCGTCAACACTAAGGACCACTAATCTGTAAGCTATCCCTGGTCCGTTTACCGTCAGATGGAGACAAATGTCTATACAGCCTCGCCAAACACTAACACGCCATGTTCTTTGATTATAACATGAAACACAAGAGAAGGTAAAAAATAGTGAACCGCTTACATACCTGAACGTAAAAGGGTTAAATTCCAAGTGACTTTGCAGATTTACATCAATACAGCTCACTAACTGTGACACAAACTGTTGACAACCAGCTATTTTCCTTCCACTATTTGACGTTAGTTTATGACCCCATTATTTTCTTGTGAACTCGCACTATTATACAGCGTTTCTCTCTCATGCACTGAGGCTGTCTGTAGGGGCTGCCAACTAGCAGCAAGATCCCGGCCTTTCAAAGCAGCAGAGCTGACTTTGGAGATGACAGCAATGACGCCCAGTAAACAGTTCTTTTGCTAATCTCTTCAACATGGGGATGAAGGAGGAGAACAAGAAGGAAGAGTCGTCAAGGGAGGGGGGAGAGGATAGTGTGGGACTCATTCAGTGGTTAAAAAAAGGATTCAGTGATGTAAGGTAGCACAACCTACACGAAGCTAACGCAGAATGAATGGGAGATGAGACAACAGGACCTGAAAGACCCTCAGAGCTTGGGACTAAAATAGTTACAGCTACTGTATGATGATGAAGTCACAATCTGATGCTTCAGGGTGAACCAGTGACAGGTGAACTTGATGAAAGTAGCTCTGCCTCCAACAGTCTGCATGATGCAGGTAAAAACAGGTCAAACATTTTGCTAGCTGACATACTGTAAGCCCTAAACAAAAGGAAAGCCAAGAACACAATCAGTTTTATTGCAGACTGTATTATGTGCAAACAAAGACAGAATTATGCACAAAAGAAGACCATTCAGTACAGTCTAGTTTGGTGCAGATGAGCAACAATGGTGCGTGCCATGAAGTGTGATGAATTGCTACTTAAATTTGGCATGAGCTAAAAAAAAAAAAAAAAAAAAAATATCATAAAAATCCATGTTTAACAAGTGATGAATCAATCAATACCCTTTTAAACTAGTGCCCAGGCAGAAAGCAAGAATGGGATTTCTTTTTATACCCACAGACAGCCAGTCATCAGATGTGATTGAACGCGGCCCACAGGGCAAGGAAGACATGTAGACTAAATGCTGTGGTGTAATGCTGGCACAGTGCGATACTAAACTTGGACTTGGTGCACACATACGCCTGTGTGCACACTCTTTTTCTGCATGCCCACACACATGCTCCTGAGTGCACATATTTGTGCAGCCTCACAGCTGGCACGGTGTCCTGTGTCTTTGGAACCTGATGTGGATGGATGGATGGACAGACGCAGAGAGAAACAACACTCCACATCACAAGGCCTGGCTCTCCAGTCAAACAAACACACTGTGATTGATGGCTTCCTCGTTTCAGACTAGCATTGAGCAAGCCGTCAGCACACCCACCTGACCACAGACAATGGATGGCCAAGTGGCAGTGACTACCTTTAAATTCTGTGTCGTATGAAAATATAGGCCAAGTTTTTCTTTTCTCTAGTTTGCATGCTTTTGTTTTCTTTACAGACAGGTCAGTGTTTGTTCCTACTTACTCTACTGTAACTCTAAACTCCTATTACAGATAAAACTCTTTTTGCTCCAGTGCAAAAAGCTGCAGACTAACTGGAAGGTTAGGCAGGTAGCAGTCCAGCTGACTTGTTTTTGTGTCTCTTAGAGGAACTCCTATACGAGGCTGAAGCAATCTGCTGTCTGCTGACCAGTATGGCCATCATGCCGACTACACTGACTTTATTAAGTTGGAGGTGAAATGAACAAACCGATATGGACTGCTTCAGAACATCTAAAGCAAAGCTAAAGATGTTCAAGATAAGAGAGATGCTTGGCTGTGCTGAAATTTCATCGGAGACGGGCACTTTGAAGCAGTGCATCTATAAAACTTCTGTAAACTTGAAGGGGGTTTGTGTGTGTGTGAGTGATTTTGTGTGTGAAGGAACATCTGTTGATTTGAAAGATGCAGGCTGGGGGGAGCGTTGCCAAGCAATGCCTCTTATCAGCGTCTCAACACAGAGGAGCGCAGAGCGGAGCAGTGCACGGCTTCACGTCTGCTGATAGATACCTCAGATTACCTTAGCATTGAACAAGATTGGGAGAGAGTCAAAGAAAGATGGATGGACAGACAAAGACAGAGAGTGCTTAACAGAGCGAGAGATAGGATGTTGGAACAAAAATGATATGGACAGAGAAAGAGGAAAAACAAAAAAAGGGGGCTGTACTTGAGAAAACATTACTCTGTAAGTAATGAGGGACAAAGGGAAGAGGCGACAAGCAAACAATAAAAGAAAAAGAAAGACTCAGGGTCATGCAGGTGAGGAGATAGGGATAAATAAGGGAATAAAAGACATGAGGGCAGAGTGCTTATCAAATCCTGGCCTGGTGCACTCCAGACAGAAAAGATAAGAGAAGTGCACACATCTTTAAATGCTCAGTTTACACAACCCTTCTTCCACTCCTTATCCTACCCTCGCGTCCTACAATAGCAGTGAGCTGCCTAAGGGAAGTGGTTTCAAGAGGACATGTCTGAAAGGGGTTTTACACCCTTTGTCAAGCGGTACAGCTAACTCAGCATCATTGCACTATTGATTCAGATCTACTTGTGCGCTCAGGCATTCAGATTCACTGTCACTGTGGATGAGCTGAAGCATGAGCCACAGCATGTTGACAACTGCATGTAACCAAGAAGCTCAAGGCATGCCCCTGGACTCACCCCCAGGTTCCAGCTGTTGAGACGAGCCTCCAGGTCACTGTCATCATGAGACATATCTGCCTTCAGCCCCCCATCCACCTGAGGAGGAAAAAGAGGAGTAAAAGTGTGCGTAAACATCAGAAAGAAAATGAAAAACCAAAGAGGACTGGTGATATAAATTAGAAGAGGGAATTTAAATGATTCCTTTGATTGGCAGTTTGGCCTTAGGAAACAAACAGCAGACAGTGATGGAGGTTTTTCGTTTTGACACAATATAATTCCTCTCTTGGTTACAACAAAAGCTTTCTTTAAAAGCTTGCAGACATACAGTACACCCACATGTGTTCTCCTCCCTTCCTAACAGGACTCCCTCGTTATCTCCATCTCTCCACCCTTTGCTCCCTCACTCTCCTCCCTCGCACATACAGCACTCCAGATGTTTGGCAGTTCCACATCATTTCCGTCACACAGTAAATTCCACAAGAGGGGCATATGCAGCCTCACTGCCTGTCATTCGTGTTTCCCCAAGTCTATTGTTACAACCGGCCTCCAGATTTGTTTTATACAGTATAATCTGAATGCTTTCAGGGGTTCTGTTGATACAAGATCAGTTCCTCAAGTCAAAGATGGGCGGCAAGGTTGAAATAGGGGAAATATCTAATAAAGTTAAGGGCGAAATATGGAAAGGAGAGATGTTGTTGAATTTGATTAGGATCTGGTAGAGTGTGGACCTTGGGTGCACCTCTGTGGAACTGCACTGACACAGAGAAATCGCTGAATGAAATAGCGCAGGATTAAATACCCCGTCTGATTAAAAAGGCATTAAGGTTCCAGAGCCTCACCCTCAAACAAACAGAATAAACGTTTCATTTCAATATCTAGGAATGCTGAGTATGCGGGTCACTGGCTGTTCAATGCAGCGTGTCACAGTCTCCGTATCGCACCAGGATTTCAACACACTGTGTAAAGCATCAAAGTATGAAAAGTCTCAAATGGTTTTGACAACAGATGAACCAGTGGTTGTGGAAATGAATTGTTCAATGGATCATATCGTTGACCTATACAGAATATGCATGACATATTTGATGTCCTTAAAAAATATTTCTCAACCACATTCTTAGTATGAGAAAAATGATTCAATGATTCTGTATACAAAAACCAAATTTTCTGCTTAAGTTTTTTTTCTTCACAGTAAAAAACAGTAATGTATTTTTGTTTTAAACGTCAAACTGTGATTGTTGCTCTGTGCAATTTTGACTATTAATATTAACAAAAGCTTTGCATTAGCTTTGTATTAATGAGGAATTACATATCTTCATGGGAAGGTTCTATCTAAATACACTTGGATACAACAAATGTAAACTAATGAAATGAGGGTTTTAATGTCCAGTTTTAATTTAAAGTCCACTTAACAATAATAAAGTGAAGATATCCACTTTATGATTATCTGAAGACTGTTGGGTGCTGTTACATTTTGTTGTGTTTCACTGCTTCCATAAAGCAAGCCGGTAGTGATGTGTGCACAACAGGCCCAATATACCACAAACGATGCTGCAGTGCAAGGAGGGATTTTGTTGCTGCTTGGATGCTCTTCCTCCAGAGATGCAGAAGCTTAAATTTGCTAAGCAAAGTTTTACCTTAGCTTAACAAATCTTAGTTTACCCTTTGCCTGTTGACATACAGAGCAGTTTAGGTCGTCTTTATTACAAAATTTAAAACAATCGTTTATGCTTGTTTGTCTGCATCACTTCAGTCCGAAAACTGTTACACATGTCTTAAATATTAAGATCGTCCCACTTATATCAGTAATGTTAAGCGAAATAACAGAAACACAGTATAATACAATGCATATCAAAGTGCCACTTAATACAACTGCAACAACAACAACCACAAATTTGAATCAACATCTTTCAATTACAGTCTCAACCAACTGAACATCATAATATTTAAACTCTCTGTGCACTTCATAAACAGGTAGCTAAGTGTATGATTCTGTCAAATGTCTCCTGATTACAACCAGTAGCTTAATTTTTTGTTGCTTGAACCAGCAACTTATGCGTTTAGGGAATTTCCTCAGACTTCATGAGGAAATGATTTCAGGAATTTCCAAATTGGTGCTGATTAAAGAAGAAAGCAAAACACTGTGACTACTATTTGTCCTGGCACCAGCAGGTTTGCTGTTAATATTTCAGTGTGTCATCACAGCTACCTTGCAGTGATACATAAATCTAAGAAACTTCTTGGGAAATGCGGAGGTGTGGGTGACCGTCTGAAACAGGGTGATTAACTAACCATTCTGGCATCATGTCTGGGTGACTGTTTGAGTGGACTGGAGGACATGGGTCGCATAAGGCTCTGTTCCTCATATAGCCTTCTCCTGGAAGAGAGAAATAGAAAGAAAAATGTGAGAAGTTAACCTACAGTATGCATGTCTCCAGAGTCTGCTCTTGTCCCTCCGTTTGCATATGAATGTGCTTGCGTAGGCAGGCTGTCTTGCTATTTACACAGATCAACATCTGGCATTGGTTGCATGGTTTGTGGTCTGCATTTCATCCCATCTGAACAATAAACGTCTCTGCTATACATCAGTTTGTTTCCATGGACAGCCCACAGGGCAACAGTCTATGGCTTGTACAATCCTTTTATAATCATACACCTCAATCATTGTCTCTCATCATGTCCGTCATGGTTTAAACAAGGAGCTGAACAGGGAAACTGCTTATATTCACTGACACACATGCACAAAAACACTTCTCATTTTACATACTATACTCTCTTGCTCTCTCTCTCTCTAACACACACACAGACAAAGGCGTAACTCACTATCTCATTAAACTCAAGCACATGAGGCACTAATGGCCCACTAATGCTAATTGAATGAAGATGTAGAGAAGATGGGAAGATGTAGGACAACAATAAAGGGGAAAAAAAAGAAAACTGCCATCTGATAGAGACATCAAGTTGTATTCTAGAGGGCACTGTTTTCCACTCTCACACTTGGAGCCTACAGGAGCTCTTTCCCCTCCGTGTAATTTTTTAAGCATTTCTGGTATTGTGAATTTTGAACCTCATTTGTCACAGGCAGTGGTATCTTATGGAGGAAAGCCCTTTCACCGCAAGGTTTCTAGAAAATCTTATGAATATAAACCAGGAAGGATTTTATTCTAGCAGAGTCACCTTTGTAATTTGTATCTTTGACATCAAATTTCATAACTAAAGGAATAAGCTTACAATGCAAAAATAATGATTTTTGCAGCTGGGTTTGTAGGCCAAGTAAATATTATCACAGTTTATTTTAGAGAACTACCTTAGGAATGAAAGGTTTGCTCAATATTTGCTATTTCTGCAGAATGTTTGCACCTTTATGGAACCGTAATCTATTGTTAGATACAATTGCTCTATGTAATTTTTGGAAACTTTTGATCTTTGCAATATAAATTATCCAAGTGATCATGGTAAAGTGATTTTGGTAAACAGGATTATAGCAAATAAGACACAGAACATGAAAACGCTGGTAAGGATCCATATTCTATCGATCCAAAAGCACAAAAGTTTACGATGCTTGGGAGAAACTCCTCAGTGAGTTTACTAACATGCAACAATTACATTATGCTTCAGTGTACAGAGTCATGTGATGGTCTATTTCCATTACAACACATCTCTCTATTACATACCTTGTATTGTAAATACTGTGTTATAAATGCATGAATTGACCTAAGAACCATCACACAAGTCATAAAGCACTGGCTTTCACATCAATGGAAAGAAAACAAAACCTAGAAGAAACTGAGGCACTTCTCATGCAGTACCCCTGATGGATAAATGTCCTTATATGACTAAAAATGTAACAATACTATTTGGGATCTAATATTGTTTAACTAATTTATAATTAATTATGATCAAACATTTTAAGTAAAACCCTAAAATCTTCCATTTTCACTCCTTTCTCTAGGTTGGACACCCAGACACACACACACCTGCATGCACATGCACAAACACATGCAGCCATGAAACTTGGATAAGGGGGCCAAGCTTTGCAATCTTGGGCCTCTAAGTCAACAGGTGGATGAGGATAATTGAATCAGATGTGTCTGGAGTCTGAGGCCCAGAGATCAAAGCAGTGGCAAGTCAGGCTGGAGCTACACACACACACACAGAAGAAAATGAGAACACCATGTAGAGCCTCAGAAGCTGCAGCTTGCCTGATTAAAGCAGCCTGACATCCATACCCCAGTCTGACCTCCAGGTGCAGAGCCAGTGGGCCCAGGTCTCAGCCTCAGGCACCCTCAGGAAAGCAGTCTGACCTTGGGACACAAACATCCTTTTGCCCCTGCACACCCTCCACCATAACACTCCACCACCTGGAGGCAAGATCAGTGGAAACATTCTGGCCTTTGCAAGAGGAGGCATTTACACCGGCATTAATGGCTGACTTTCTTCAACTGCTAAGACAATGTTATCGTCGCACTTACTCACAAAAGAATCAAAATAAATAGAAAATAGAGGGAGGCCGGAAAGAAAGGGGGTTGAAAGGTTTTATACGTGAATGAAAAGCAAACAGAGGGAGGACAGAAGTTTATAAAATTCAAAATAGAGAATCATATCCAAAGAGATTCAGCCAAAACTTAAGTTAAGCAGTGAGCTGGAACCTTCTGTGCTAACAAATAACTACATCTTGTCAAAAATACCCACACCCACCATTTTCTCCCTTAGGTCTTTATCATTATCCGCCTCGTTTGAATGCAAGATGACATGTAAGAACACAGAGTGGACTTTTAGGCTAATCACAAAAGCTGCTCTGTATGATCTCCTGACCTTCACTGACTGCACTTGCTTTTCCACAGCATTCCTTTGCCTGAATTAGTGTTATAGACAAAGCAGTGGCTCCATCTAGTGGCTAATTAAATAATATCACAGCAATAGTGGAATGCATGTTGGAATTTGCTCAAGGCATTTTAAACTAATGAGGTTAGTTGATGTATCTGTTAGACAACACCCACTCAAGCTCCCCCCACCTAACCACAAACCCACATTCACACACATTCTCACACACACACACTCACACACACACACACACACAAACACACGTACACTTCTGCAAGAGAAGTAACATCTCAAAATATCACAAAATTATCTGAACTTTGCCTTTAGATCTTAAAACTTGATTTAGACCCGACAGTTTCGTAAGCCAAAAGAAGCTCAGCCCATCACCTGACTAATGGTGAGTGAAACAGAGATCAAACGTTGCCACATCATAGGGAGGGAGCCAGACAAGTTCCTTTCATTTAATCTTATCTAAATGAGAGGGACACATAAAAGGACTTTTGGCCAGGCTAATTTTCTCCATCAGGACGTTAGCCTGTGATCTGAGCGTTTTTCATGGTCTTATCCCAATCAGACACTATAGCACTCAGCAATCTGCTCCCCACAAAACCTCTCTATCCATACCCTCTATAACAGAGAAAAGGAAGGGCTGTGCCTAACTGATGGTAGCCTCACATTTTCCAGCCACTTGTAATGTAAGCTATAATGTCTGGTATTATGCAAACAGACGAAGCCTTACAAACAAGTCAATGATGATACAAAGATCAATCACTGCTGAACATCAAGTCATGGAAAATTAAGTCTATCAAGCAAAAACTGCCTATACTCAGTTTTATTATCTGATGTTAATATATTTGAGAATTAACAGCATCAATAATGTAAACAAAAGCATTGCAACTTTCTAGCCAATGAATTCCACACTCAAGAAGTATTCAATTTCATTACCCTGGCATTTTAAATGCACTTAATTTTAATATTTTCCCGTGTTAATGTACAAACTCAAAACACAGAATTAAAATACAATCTGCTTGTGAGACACAGGCTAAAGAAAAGTGTGACAAATATTTAAAGACAAGTCCTAATAGCCATTTTCCAAGACTCAAATATTCTACGACCCCCTGACATTAATATTTAAATTACATATGGCAGCAGAGGGTTGGTACTCTTTCCTACACAGTGCCCTGGTGGATATTAAGCTCTCTTTACTACACTTACAGTGCTCTCTTTTTATTATGCTAATGAGCATATCAAGCCGCTGGGCTCTGATTTGCCTTTCCTTGTTAATTGGAATGAAAAACCCTACGCCATTACTAACATCACTTTGTCAAGCCC
This sequence comes from Acanthurus leucopareius, assembly GCA_029814765.1. NCBI lineage: Eukaryota > Metazoa > Chordata > Actinopteri > Acanthuriformes > Acanthuridae > Acanthurus > Acanthurus leucopareius. The sequence continues at coordinate 11,380,149 of JAQMCX010000021.1, read as the reverse complement.
ACGAACAGCCTGGAGTCAGAGGAAATATCCCTGAGCAAACTATAATGACTGATGATTTTGCAAGGCACATTGAAAGAGTTGGTACACCTGCGTATATAGATGTATTTGTGCACCGGTAGCGCATGAGGTTTAGTCAAGCAGTTTTAATTGAGCAGCATGAAAAAAAAACCTTATATTTATGTTTTAGGCGTTTAGGTGAGAACAAACTCATGAGCTACCAAGCCTTATTCTCTACTTTCCTTTCTCCTCTGTGGGGGTGGGTCCTCAGGTTCAACAACTGGGAAAGTGTAAAGAGGAGAATAACAGAAAGATGGATAGAGAATACGAGAGGTTCCTCATCCTCTCATGCTGTTTTGAAGTGCATCTCTTTGAAAAGTCAGAATGGACAGCTCATGCAGACTGATGCAAGAACTTGGCAATGTCTTTGGCTTTTCAGATAGAGCTGCTGAGCAAATACGATGGGCAATCGGTCACGAAAGCTGCACGTACCCAGCTTCACAGACCAGTTCAGTGATTTTAGTCTGATAAAAGAACATCAAAACAAAATGCCTGGATAAATATCTTGTGTGCTATATGTACTACCTAGTACATCTGACCAAACTATTTTCGGTCAGTCTTTACATCAGAGGTGTTCACTTACCAGCTGGAAAAGGAAAGAGTTCTGCTTTCAACTAGTGCAGGAACACTAATATCAGACTAGAATGTCTTTATCAGACTTCTGAATGAAAAATATATACATAAAGAGTTTTTCACCAAAATTTTTTTCACACTTTTCCTCTAAAGTGGAAGACATCTGTCCAGATTTCTAAAATGTGACATTCAAATACACGTCAGGCAAGCTAGATTTCATTAACCTCAAATCTTAAAGGCAATCACAGCTAAAGAAATTTGAAACCTCCTGTGCAAAGCAGACTTATCAGTAGAGAGAGCCAGAGTTTGAAAAAGTAGAACCAACAGTGCTATGACAACAGCTGCTGGTTACAAGCTAACAACCTAAAAAAAACAATGTAAACACAAAAGTGGGTTCTTTCTTAAAATTAGTGACTATGGCACAGATATTAACATTAGGACTTCCTTTTAAGTTTTACTTATTATTAGCTGATGACAAAAAACTAGTCAAACAGACAAAATATTACCTTCTTAGAAATACAATCCAAGTGTGATACTCTGTGCATCTAAACCTGTGTGCTCTCTGTTAGTCTAATTAGGACGAGAATCAGCTGATGCACACTGACCCATTCAGACAGACCTCAAACAAAGATTTGATCAGTGTTACTGAGTTGGACTTCATGATCTTAAAGTGACAAAATATAACATAATGTGACCATTAGCATAAAAATGGTCCACATTTCACATCTTACCACATCTAACAAATTCCTGAACATAAAAAGCAAAGGACTGAGGCAAAGAAAAAAAGCTACAAAAAGCATACTACAAGCAAAGCTGACCAAAGTTGTTCCAGAGTAAAAACATGTTATGTTTGACAAACACTTTTCTGCTTTAATACTGAATACTAAGTTGTATGGTAGATACTATAGCAATTTATAACAATGTGGTAGGTCAGAGTGCATTGGTACTTTGTAGTTTACAGGGGTTATGATGTAGTTGTTATCTATAAGATGCATTACCATGCACCAAGGCATATTAAGAATCAAATATGTGAAGCTGAATTTCTGATCATGATAATATTTTTATGTATGTACACTTGAAAAGAAAAAAAACAAATACTGACATGTCTTTTCCTTGTTTTGTTTATTCAATTTTTCAAAAGGAAAGCTTAATTTCACTGAAGTTTTGTATGTGATACAGTACCTGTGATGAGCTGCAATAGGCGTGGAACTGGATCCATCCTTAAACAGACCAGCAACCAAATTGTCATCAGTATAACTGCCTAGCTCTCCCGTTACCCAATCAGGCAGACCTGCATTGCTGTGCTCCGCAGATTGACCAGTCAGTGGCTCATCAAAGTAGATGGACTACAATAAAAAATTCAAAGGACAAGTGATGAAGACTGAGTAATGTCTATCCGTATATGCATTACATTGCAACGATATTGAAATATTTAATGAATTGCAAATGCTTCAGATTTAAGCTACAATCATTTTTTGTAACTGACTCTAAGTATGCTGCTTCAAAAAAGGCTTTTCATTTACACTTGACTATGGAGGGCAGTGTAAGTTTAGACAACAAATAAAGAAACTAGCAAATTTAGTCGTTATTACTATGTGGCAACAGATAAATATTCATGATTCCATAAAGCAGTTACTCTTACCATGTAGGTAGGTAGTGGCTTGAGGTTTCCAGGCTCTGGTTTGCTGGAGAAAGGCAACTCCAGGATTCCCCTTTTGAGCATGTGAAGGAGCAAACGGGCATACATGTTGCGGTTCTTACGACCTATCAGACCTGAGCCACACGTGGCTGGGTCACACAGCTTCTTTATCCACATGGCACATCGCTGGCGCTCTGAAGTCAATGGAACAGAGAGAGAAGGATAAGGGAAATGAGGATTTGGCTAGCTGCATATATTAATATATTATCTTTTCAGTAAATTTCTTACAGTTATCCGTAAGACTTGTGGGCTTAGACGTGTATATGGATCAAGAATAACCTGCAGTTAGGTTTGCTATATCTGTGATGGTAAGTAATGTTTAGTGAAATGAACAGAGATTAAATGACATCTCACCTGTTTTATTGGGGTGTTTCAGGACATATGGTTTCATGTCCAGAAGAAAATGGTCAAACTCAGTCTCCAGGCTATCCCATGAGTCAGCATGTTTGCTCATAGTGTTCTGTGGGTATGTATAACTGATTAAAATAAGCAAGTCACAACTATAAATAAGAACTTTGTTACTCGATTGGCTAGCGTTGTTTATATTAGCTAGCTACAAAGGGTGCTTATAGCTGACCTGTTCACTTAGCGTTAGTTAGTTTCACAACAGAGTGAAGAACTAACGTCAGTTATACAAAACAAGCAACGTCACGTTCACGTCTTTTAACATAATGTTAGTATAATATTATCATGCCAACTTATGATATCAATACTTTTACAAGCAGTGTTAACAAACTAGCTAACAGATTTCATGAAGGACTCTGCGTGTAGCGCTATAAAGGCATTAGCAGACGAGCTAAAGCAGACCGGTAAAACGCTCGCGGGATGTCCTTTCTTTTTTCAGGCTACCGGTGACAGACTGTCGACACGCTAAAAATGGCACTTTGTTTGTGAACATTTAAAATAAGTCCTTAAAAGTGACTTACATTGAACACTGACTGCACCGCTCAAAATGGTTCAAAACTTCAGCGTCCACACTTACGCCACATCCGTTTTCCGTGGAGACGCGGCGTCTCCTCGTTGCCATAGAAACTGCATATTTCTCCACATATTATATCTCAAGGCTGTTTGGTATATTTTTAGTGTTTACAATATACACGATATGGATTATATTTGCACTTTTAAATGATTTTAAACCACTGGAACTTTTCAATTGTTCGTCTTAACTTGGATAATTAAATAGACGTCATCTCACAAAGTGAGCTACATCAAGACCAATAAGATTTTATATTTGAAACAGTTTTCGCAATCGCAAACTTAAGTCAGAAAATGCCTGTCTGTCTGTGGTATTTCGATTCTCAGACACCTGACAGGCATGACTTACAGCTGCATCAAGAAGAAAGGTAATTCAGTGTAAATCCACACGATGGCGCACAATACCCTCTGTTTGCGGGATGATCAGCAGCGACTGGAGGGGCTTGTTGTCTTGATTCATTCATCATTTAGACTCAAAATGCAAGGGTTTATTTTTTTAATACAGACAATACCCAACTGCCTGACAGAGTAAACACAAAATAAATTAGTGTAACTGTTTTTCATGTGTTAAAATACTAAAAACCACCTCTAATAACTCGGATGTTAAATGTGCGCTGAAACTGAAGTTAAATATTCCCACAGCACGTGAAGGCAGACTTCACCGACGTCACTTTGAATGAAAAAGAAGCGCTCAGCTGTAGTCCAGGCAGAGGGGAGGCGTGCGGTCTGTCAGAGCGCCCGAGCACGAACAGCACCACTTGTCAAGAGCTGTGAAGACACCAGGACGTCACAGAAACCGGTCGGGACGACACGAAGTTGTGGCTAATTTTTTTCTTTTGTTTTGCAAATTATGGCTGATCATCTGTTACATTACAATGACTCTGCTGGGGTTGGGAACCGATTCGCGCGCAAAGGTGCTTTGCGGCAGAAAAATGTGCATGAAGTGAAAAACCACAAATTTATTGCGAGGTTTTTTAAGCAGCCGACCTTCTGCAGCCATTGTACAGACTTCATATGGTAAGCATCCATTTTTCCACACCTGTCCGTCCAAGCAGCATCACTTTTCAAATCAGTTTTGGAGGCAGAGTGACACTTCATAGAAATGCTTAAATAGCAGCTTCAGTCTTTTGTAGTTGTGAGATGCTTATAAGGTTAGATTTGGCTAAGCTTGCAGAGTATGTTACTCAGTTATTTCTATATCTCCTCAAAGCTGCTTTAGTGCACTTGAAGCATTTAAAGTATTCTGATAGAGATTGATGATTTGTAAATGGACATCAAGTTAAACATGTTGAATCTTTGCTAGAAAAGCCTGTGTAAACATCTGTCTTTTTAAATTGCAGGGGATTTGGGAAACAAGGATTTCAATGCCAAGGTAAACCACTTGTGTGTGAATGGTGTATTTGTTAGTGGCAGAGTCAGACACCACCATTTGCTTGACTGAGGGACAGAAGCCCAGCTCAACATATGCCCTGCAGAGATTTATACTCCAGGCTTCACTGAAAGCAGAAAAGTTGGGCACTGCTTGTTCACTAAGCAGTCATCTATTCTGCTCATCTAATTCTAAATTTCACTCTACCTCAGACTCATTGTAGCTGCAGTTTCAAAAGCCAGTACGATACAAGGTTGCAATAAAGAGTCACAGTAAGTTCAAATTTAAAAAGTTTATTTTCTTCAGGAGGCACATTCTGCAAACAAAAAGTAGGGGTTAAATTTGCAGGACTATAACATTAAAATGTTATGGTATATTTAACATTACCTGTAACTTGGTGAAAGTACCCATGTTGGTTACCATTTGACCCTGAAAGAAAAAACAAAACCTATGATTAGTGTCTGAGATGGACTAAAAATCAGATTGAGACTAAAAGGTTTGAAGCAGTGAACATACCTTTGAGGGTTGTTTGCACCTTTAGGGGCAGCTGGTTGACTTGGTGCAGGTTGTTCTACACTCTTCACACTTACAGGCACTGGGGATGGAAATTCTGGAGTGTACCTTGATTGGGCGAATAGATATCTGCCATGCTGGTAGGCACTTTTGGACCGGATACTGTAGACTGGAGATGACGCCGGAGGAAATATTGGTTCACTCACTCTCTGGGCAACTTCAACTTGTTGGGTGTCGGCTGGATTTTGTGGACCCCAGGCGAGCTCATCATGTGGTTGGTAGGCAGTTTCACCCAGGTTTGTCCCTCCAGGGTAGCTTCCAATACCAGATGAATAGACAGGCTGGAATCCTGTATCAGTAGGATAGCTGGGGAATGAGGGTTCCTCTTGTGGGTATTGGAACACATTTTCATAGACAAGACGGGGGATGTTACCCGTAGCCGCACTGGAGGCACTGTTAAAGTCAGCTACACCATAGCCACTGCTAATTGGCTGAGGCTGCCAAGACTGGAAGCTAGGAGACTTTGCAGCTTGAGATGTGGATGGTGCTTGGTAGGCAGTTGGACGTGAGTGAGCAGAGCTACCAATGCTTGAAGCAGCAGGCGCACTGTATGTTGAGGCAGCACCAATTGAGATTGATTGAGGCTGGGCAGGGCCTGGCTGAGGCTTTGCTGGAGCACTTGGTAAAGGAAATAAGAGTGGCTTGTCATGGTTTTCCAGCCCCCAGTTTCTTGTTGCACCATTAGTAAGCCTCTCTACCAAAGGACCACTGGGTGCATTAGGCAGGTTTTGTTGGGATGGGACCCAGTTTGGCTGCTGCACAGCTGCAGGATTGGAGTAGCTTGTATATACTGGGCCAGCTGGTTGGTTATTTGAAGCCTGCCAGTTACTCTGATCAAAGGTCGAAGAGGTCAACAATTCATCATCTCCATCATCACCAATGTTACGTGAGTCAGCTGTGTATGGATATCCATACCCTGTAACATGGACAGTTAAGATGAGACAAGACATTTCTATGGGCTAATGGGGTAGCTAAAGAGAAAGCCATTACCTTTTACAGCTGGTGAACTAGCACTGCCATCAAAAAGCAGGAAACAAATCCAGGAAACCCTGTAAAAGAGACCAGTGAAAAAACAAACATCTTACTAAAGTCTTTTAAAAAAAGGTAACTGAAACAAGAAAATGCTTAGACAATCACAACATGAGCAAAACTTACCACAAAAGGAGTCCAAGAGCCATTGCTGTTAGCTGAGAAGCAGCACCCTGTACTCCTCAGATGCTATGGTTTGAGACAAGCAGCTAACAGGGACAAGCAAGCCTTGAGGGTAACCTCTGAGACACCAATTCCATTGTGTCTCTTTTATAGCAGCACTGCATGTCTTAACGAACATCATTAGCAACAGCTGCTCACACAGCAACTAGAGGCCCAACTGCTCACAGGTGTGGTAGCTGGACAACACCACCCACTGTTTCAGTGTGAAAGTCTTTCTTGTAAACATGTTCAACATGTAACAATATTGAATGTTTTTTTTTTAAGATTTGGTTAATTTGAAGAACACCGAACACTTTTCTTTGAGCATTTTGCCCTTCACATATCTTAAGAGTCATAAAGCTGTTGTGGATTTTCACACAAAAGAATCTTTCACATTTGCCCCTGAATTCAACACCCTCATGCCACCTTCTTCTCGAGTGTAACATTTCACTCTGGAGTCTAGACATCTGATACTGTGGCAGCCAAAAGAGAGGAAGTCAAAGAACAGGGCCAGGCTTGAGGCAGTCAAAGATGTAAAAAAAAAAACATAGGAAGAGTTTAACAGGAATTCCTGGGGTCAAGTTAAAGTCAGAGCACCATTACAGCAGGTGTACACAAAATGAAAAAAAAAACCCCCAAAACAATGTAGTGTAAAATAAATGAGGAAATATTGGATAGAGAAAAATAAGTACAGAAAATATTATGTAACATGTCTCATGAAAGTGATTTTACAGTGATTGCGGCACCTCTCCTGCATTTGCATATGTGCAAGTAGATTAACAGATGCTTGATATAGCAACTCTGTTTCCACACACTTTGCCAAAGATTACTGCGAACAGGCTTAAAGTGTGATTTTCCAGACATAGAAAAAAAATGTTTGATCAGCCGTGTCAGGTGGCTTCAGACTGTAGAGTCTCCGCGCATGAGAAGTTTGCGAGTTTATACAATGAAAAGGAGAGGAATACACCTTATCAAAGCGTTTGCGTGGGCGTCATTGGATGGCTCAGACAACAAGTAAATGCCACACCACAGTATGACAACATGTCACAACATACCGTATTACTTTAAAACCTGAATGAAGCAGGTAGAGCTGTTTGTGATCATCCAAGAAAATAGCAGCTCTAAACTGCCAATGACTGCTAAAAGAGTTTATGGTCTGATGAGTCCGTTGGCTGACTGCACCGCCATGATTATTAACTCACAACAAAGGGACAAAAGGCCCATCATTACTCCCACTTACCTACCTTTGCAAGTTACTGGCAAGTGTGTCTTCTCATGCCAACAGATTTCATTCTGAGGAGCAATACAAAAGTTGGATGATCTGTGGTTTTAATTAACTCTGCTGAAGTAGTTTCTAACCAAGGGCCTTCATTTATACAGACATGTGCTTTTATATGCTTTAATCAGTGTTTTAACATGAATTCAAAAAGTCACAGTTCTTAGGAGTAAAGTTACGGCTCGATATGCTCTGCTTGTGTTGTGTCGTGTTTATCTGCGTGTTTTCATCCATGTATAAAAATAATTATATTTCATAGACAATAGGTACCCTTTTTTTTCAAATGACAGTGTATTTCAAATGACACATTCCCAGATTAGATATAGCCGCATGTGTGTGTGTGTGTGTGTGCAGGAGTGGAACTGTCCTTTGCAGCACTGCTTGACCATAAATGCATCATGGAAGTGGGCTGAAAGATGCATGTTCTTGGAAACAGGCAGTGTTTTTTGTTTTTTTTTTTCTTGTGGAGTACATAAGGAATGTGTTGCTTTTTCTAATAACCATGTAGTGGGATCATCCTCAGAGGCTTGTTTTGCAGATCTCTCTTTTTTTTTCGTGGAAAGGATGCATAATGCATAATGGGTTTTGTAATTGTTAACAGCACTACGGAGACACTGGATATTGGATTGTTATTAAACGAGACTGTAAGACTGGCAGAACAGACCGATTTCGACTCAAATATTCATGAAACTCTAAATCAAGGCATATATTTCCTTCTGTGACGGGCACGCTTAGCTCGTTATCGATGCATAAAGCTCAAGGACTGAACCTCCAGGAACTGCTTCTTCGAGGAAGGAATGTAAAATCAAATACTCGAGCCTCTGTGACACCAGCAGTCATTGTGACGTACATGTGTCTGCTGCTGGTAAAGGTGACAGAGTTGTATGTGTGAAGCACAGCTCCCCGTCAGAACATTTGGCCACCAAGAGTCATTAGAAAGCTGATAAAGTGTGACTCCTGTGATCATTCATCTATATCCGTTTCTCCGCATGGCTAATATCACTTCATGGTTTCTTATGCATGGGCAGATTAACAGCTGTCTGGAGCTCCCTGCTGCGCATTGGAAAACCAGATAGCAGCTTTTTTTTTATATATATATATATATATATATATATATATATATATTCTCCTGTGATCTCCCTCCTCCACCTCACAACAGCGAGTAGTGGAGTGTATAGTGCCACGGCGGAGGAAATGTCTTTATTGCTTGAGGATCTCTGTGTGGGTGGAGGACAGAGCTCCTGCTGTTCCCAGGTTGGTGACTGGGCTACCTTTTTTATTGTTAAAGCTAACAAAGGTGATGTCTTTTTCTCCCTGGTTAGTGATGTGGGAAGCATGTTGCAGATGAATCACTTCTTAGTCAAGATCACACATAATGCTTTTTTTTTCTCTCTCTCTGTTCAGCAGCCTTACAATTAATGGCATTTTCTTTGAATAGTAAGTGATTGTACAAGATTCACTGTAACCCACTTTATCTCTGGTCGCCATAGGAACTCTTCAGGATGTTACCCACCTCAATATCACCAAAAACCTTGTTATTCAAAAATCCTACCTTGTAACACTGTATAATACAATGACTGCTGTATATAATTTACAATTTAGAGAAATAATTTTTTTTTTTTTCACCGTGGAGTTCATGAACGTGTAGCATTATATTTTGTGCTGCCAACAAAACATCACATTCACATTCAACTTAGTCAGCCCCCCCCCAACCCCCCCTCCCGCTGTACATGTTGTATTTTTTCAATCCCACTCATTTTCATTGTGTGTTGGTTGTGTTTTTTTTTATTCATGACTCATACATTTATTGTGTCAGGGAAAAAAGCATGTGTAAAAAACTGCAATATATGGACTAATCATACTGTAGGTACGGTAATTTGAAATAATATAAGATTTAAAGCAAAGTATTAACCCTGTTAACCTTTTCAGTAAAGCATTTAAGATTTAAGAGGATTGGCACTGACATTTAAAAAATTTGGTTTAAAAAGATTGTATTAATTTAAAAATGCCTCACTCAGAAATAAATGGTCTTTATTGGAAACCTGTGCGGTGTAAAAGAAAAGAAAGAGTGCAATGTGCTTAAAATATCAAAATAAAGATGGCTTGTTGATGGACATAGTCTGGAGTTTTATGGTTAGGTATAGTCATCTACAACTTATTTTTAAGTTTTTATGTGTTTCTTCCTTTTTTTTCTGATTATTTTTTCTTTTTTTATGCAAAGGATGTTGCCCCTGTAACTGGAAACTCAAAATGAAGAGATTATACAAGTCAGATGAATAGCAGCATGTGAAAAATGGTACTTTTCCCCAAGTGGCAAAAAGGGGAATAATTAATTATGTAACATTAAGGTGCATACATTAACTCAAATCAACATTCTTGTTTGGAAATCCCCAGTAGGATTTGATTGAATTAACACTTTACTAATCTTAGTGTATTTATTAGAATAAAAATTTGCTGAACAATAGATGGGCATTTAACATTTGCAGATTTGCAAGTTTTATTATGCTCAAATTTTGACGTGAGAAAGTATGACACATAAACAAAGGCTGAATCATTTCAAAATATGACCCAAAAAAAATGATGTTTTAATAAGTAAAATTTTAGGGCTGATTTATTTAGTTTAAAACTCTCACAGGAAAATCACTCCTGTACAGATGTCATTAGTGTAAGACGGTGTCGCCTGCTTTGCTCCAAACATCAGACCATCTCCCTGAAACAAGTAGTGAGTGAGTGAGTGAGTGAGTGAGTGTGTTTCAGCCACTTGCCACCATGTTGGATACTCTGCTCTCCCTCCACCCTTTGAAACCGAGCGTCTGTGGAAAAGACTGTGCCATCTGGAAGGTTGAGAACCCGTCGCTGGGAGAGCGCTAGAACTGGACACGAGAGAGGCGAGAGAGGGGGGAGGGAGGGAGAGATGGTTGGTAGATGAAAGGAAGAAGAGGAGGAAGGAGATTTAACAATGTAGAGTGTGTTGAAAGAAACTAAGGAGAAGGCAAGGGTGAATGCATATACACAAGGCTGTATAAACACAGGAGCATTTGCAATTGCATGGGTGGAAGTGTGAGGGTGAGAAGGGATGATGAAGTCAAAGAGGCCTTTTACACATTCTGGCATCTTGCTGCAGAGTTTTTGGCAAAGATAAAGCAAACAGTGTGACTACTCAAGAGCTGATAAAAGAGAAGAGAGTGAAAACAGTGGTGTGTATTATGTCTAGGTGATGACCGATTATAAACATTGGAAAACACTAATAACCTTTCAGACCGTCAAGAGTGATGGATGTAGCTTGTAATGGCATTTTTGGATCAGAATGGTTTAAACCTGCAATACTGATTAATATTTAGGGTCAGCAGAAAAAAAGTAGTGAGCGCAGTGTCACAACACATCATTACCTTCTGTGGCAACATTATATGCTGTAACTATTTAAGCTTAAAATAACAGCTTAAGAATCATTTTTGATGAATCTGACTTATAACAGCCACTTTGCTCCCTGATTTCCTGTTTCTGCACTTTTCAACATCAGTGAGTGAGTATGATTGCAGTGCGCGACACTCTACAACACTACCACACACCAACATTTATCACTGATTTTGGTGAGCAGTATCATATTTTATGGAGAAAATGTTATTCGATTTTCCATCAGATATCTTCAGGCTGCTCAGCCTCATCAATTGATGATATGCAGAGTTCAACTAGTTAGTTCTACTAGCTGTGCAGCTAACTGATTACGCTTGAAGCACTTGGGAGTGTTGGTGTTCTATCAGAGGGACTGTGGACAACTAAGAGAAAAAAGCTTGTTATGTCCAGGGCGGAGGGGAACTCTGTCGAGAATACTAGCAGGGAGGAGCAGCAGAATGACCACCACAAATGGAGCAAGGCAAGCAGGCAGCAGAACAGTTCAGCAATCTCTACAGACATAATGATAGAGGCGAAGAGACACGAGCAGACGAGGAGGAAGCTAAGAAGTGAAAAAGAGAGAGTGACTGAGCAAGAAGCCAGAACAGGAGTAATAAGAGTAATGCCAGACCAGCTTTTAGTTATTGGCAAAAGCTTCAAGACATCAAAAGGCTGCAAGACAGACAGAGAGTTTGACTTCTTGCTGTTTGACTACTAATTAGCTGGTTTAGTAAGTTATTTGCCTCATATTATCGCACTTGCCTAAGGTTTGGCAGAATTTTCGAGTTGCTTGTTTTTGATCATAAGTCAAGACAGCTAAATTTTGGAAAATTTTGGCGAGTGATTCTTTGCACCAGGTGTTGCTTAGAACGCTGCTCTTTGGAGTCGTCTGCAACGCTTGTGCAAACTACGACTGCCATACTGCAGTGTTTATTTATTAAGCATTTATGTTTACTTCAAGACATCACACTGAAACTAAGGATTTGTACTTACAACAGTGGTGATGCACTCAAAAACTGTGGCCAAATCAATTTTTACCAAATTTTGCCTCAGCTGACGTTGTAAACTTATTAGCAAACAGTTGCCTATTTACACATCCAGCAATTTTGGATCAGCATTATCATTCACGTCATGTGTCTGTCACTTAATAAGTCCAACATTCACTGTCTTTTACCTCTGTTTTTGGTCTCCACGAACTCCTGAGAAAAATATGTCTCTTGTCTTACTGCAGTTTATATTCTCACACATTATTTGAGATTAACTGGGTCAATTGAACCAGATTTGACTGTATTTTTACGACAAAATTTTCAAGGAATCGTACTGTAACTGCTCCTAAAATGCTGTATACAGCACCTTTAATACTACAATAATGTGAGAACAAACAAGTTCAAATCATTGACATTGCATAAAAAGATATTTTAAGCACTGATCCCCAAATAAGCATTCTGCTCTCACACCAGGTGTTCATTATTTAGCTCAAGACATTTCCGAGGGGAAAACATTTGCAGCTGTTTGCTAACGATGCTGTTGGCCTGTATCATCTCCATGTTGTTTGTGGTTCTTTTGCATCTCTCTCTTTTGCTTCCATGGTGACATCTCCGTAGCTGTAACCCGCCTAGTTTGTTGTGTTTGAAATACATTTGCATACCAAATACAGCCAATTTGCCTACTCTCATTTCCAACCCGGTGACTATTTACTGCTCATCAAGTGATAATGATGAGATCTTTATCATGAGCACAGATGAGGGCGTTGGGTGTAGGCTGCTCCCTGGGACACTTGTTACCCCCGTGGGCGACATCATGCATGTGTCAGTTAGCATGACGATGGCTGACACATGCCTCCAAACGAGACCATCACAGAGCCCTAATGGCAGCGTAGGTGTAGAGCCAATCACGTCCTCCGCTCAGAAAGAAGCAGTGGACCTCATTAACCAATCAAGGAGCAGAAGTGTGGGGGTGTAAGAACATGAGAGCTTTGCAACCCCTGATGGGGGGGCCCCAAACAATAAACATCTTACACAACGTCCACCTGAGACACAGTGCTGCTCGTCTCAAGTGACAGCCTTGAGATCTGAAGGTTCCTCCTGCTCTTGTGTGTTAATATGGCCTGGAAATCTTTTATTTAGTTACATTCATTAAATCTGGCTTTTGTATTAAAAAAATATACAAACATAAGTCATATTGCTTTATTATGGATTTTTAAACAATAAATCTGCTGCTCAACATTGTGGGTGTTCTCTCTGCTGTACTTGACTATCTAACCCGCCACATTTGTTGTAAAAGGCAGTAGAGTTCGAGAACCCATTGATTTAAAAGCTTAGGTCACCTTTTTTGCGAAGGTCATCCTCTTTTTTATTTTACTTTAATCACTTATGAATGCCACAGTGAAGCTTTTTTTTTTATTATAGAAGAATATTTAAAAAACAATTTTGATCCAAAAGCAAATAAGATTTTACAGCCAGCACTGTCAGCACATTTAAGAACAGGCCATATGTTGGATTATCAACAGAAACATCCTGTACATTTTATTGAAATACACACAGTCGAACAGCTGAGAGTTTTCACACTGAATGATAAACTTGATGGCAACCAGTTTACCTTAAAATAAATTTCAGCACACCTTACTGACATTGCAGCAGTCCATTCATTTTAATTTCAAACTTTATTTCTAAAATCTCTTTGAATTCATCAGGTTTAGAAATGAGTTTAAAAAGTATCTTGAGACTTAAGCCTGAGACTTATTTAAATAGGCTGCGTTCAATGTGGAGAAATCACTGCATTCTTCAACATATCAACGATTTTGAACCTTCTCCCAGCTGAACGGCATTAATTGCACAGAGAGTGGAAGCTTAACTGGCTGGTATAATTATGTATAATTCTGCCTCTTCTTGTCTTTGCTCCACATTCAAAATGTCCCCCTTTTTACTACGAGAGTTGCCCCCTCCCCTCCTCTCCGTCTCCCTTTCTCTCCACTCCTCACTCAGCACCACTGTAGCAACACAGTGGGCTCTTTCCATTTTGTTATCATGTTAACAGCAATTCTTGGCAGTTCAATGTGTGTTTCTTGTTATCAGATTCCATCCACTGCCCCTTGGTGCCCCCTGCGGCTATCAACATATCTTTAATAGTTTAAAATTACACACCATATTTTTTCAGTGACATAGTGATATGTTTTCAATTTTGACATTTAATTTAATTAAATTTTCATTCAGGCGATACCACAGTATTCCTTTCTTCTACAAATAAACAAACCATAAATACAATTTCGTGCATATACAGAATAGATTAACACACTGAGCCTGTTTTTAATTTGAGCAATTTCTCGGCCTTGCCTGTGGGCTTCAAAGGCCACCACGGTCGCACACTGTCAAGAAATATCGGCTCTCACTGCTCCTTGTCACTATTGGGCGCTTGTCAAATTGAATGTAAAGCCATAACAGCCGGCATCCAAAAAACCTTTAGATCTGTATGCCAGTTAGCACCCCTAAAGAGAGAGTGACAGAAGACCTTTCTGTGTGTCAACATAAGGGGATTGCCACAGTCTGGGTGCAAGACAAAGAGCTCTCATTTAAAACTCAGTCACTGTGAAAAGGGGATGAGTGGGAGGAGTGAAGATTAGGATGACGCTGGTGGAAGATAAAAAGGGGAGGAGATGGTTTACAGTCTTGGATTTAGATGTAGGCGAAGGCACAAAGAGCTAGCTTGTATTGTATATTATCCAATATTGTAATGCAAACCTGCGGTCCCCAAAAATGCCATAAATGCCTATTGTCACATTTACGCTTCTTGATGAATGAAACATGCGACAAATACATAGCATTTCCTGTGACTGCTTTACAATGAGGGACACACTGTGTTTTGCCAGTGAAATACTTTTAAGGGGGGCAGACCCTGCTATACAGTGAAAAAGAACAAATAGAGAAAATACAAGAATTAACAACGTAAACACATGAAATTGTTGTTGCTGAAAAAATCAGTAAGCAAGGTTTAAAAAGTAAGGGGGAGTTTTTTTTTGAGGCAGTGGTGGAGAGGAGGACGTTGAACAAACTGTTATCCATCATGGACAACCAGGACCACCCTCTCCACC
>JAQMCX010000021.1:11348065-11364856 GCA_029814765.1 Acanthurus leucopareius | reverse complement strand
ATCTATCTATCTATCTATCTATCTATCTATCTATCTATCTATCTATCTATCTATCTATCTATCTATCTATCTAGTTACATGCTAATACTGCCCCTCAAAAGTCATGCCATCCCCCCTCTCTATCCCCTAGTCACATAGAGAGTGAAGGCAAAGAGGGGTTGATTAGTTCAATATGATAATTCCAGTCTTCCAGACTCATTGATCTTTATCTGACTGATGTTTGTTCGAGTTAGAATTTATGGCCCTGACCATGGCTTTGAAATATCAGCTCAACTGTGCTTTTAATAAATCATTGGAGCTGTCCATGGTGCTGAAGCAGTGGACAGATTTGTGGATGCACCTTTTTTCCTCAGTTTTGTCATAGATCATCAATATTGTCAAACTTAACACACTCTACACTACAATGTAACCTATATATTCTACACCTTCCTGAACAAAATGGCAAGTTTCAACATGTTATTGTAGAAGGATGAGAGGATCATAGAGAAACGCTGCTGCCTGTGGTATTTCAATAATACTGCTATGCTTTTTTGATCATTCAGTACCATCTGTGTTTCCGCCAGACAGAGGCGCCGCTGTGAAAAAAACATTTCTGGAAAACACAAAGATAGCGTCTTCAATGAATGGTTAGGGTAAGGGGTTGTTTATGAAGGTTATATTTGGGCCATCCTCCTTGTTAAAAATGAACAAATCAGTGATTACATGTAACCCATGCATATCAAATAACAATATATATAATAATATAATAACAAATAACATAATATAATAACAAATAACTTGCATCTACTTGTGCAGTGATTTGTTCTCAGAAATCCTTCAAAGTGTCTCTTTCCTTAAGTCATTTTGGATAAACAGCATAAGGTCTCTCTATCTTTTTCTACATCTTCAATAGTAACTGTAAACTCTTGCATATATGCCAGAATGGTATGCCAAGGTTACCGTGGTAACAGTGCTTGGCTCTCACTTCTCCTGTGATATGCCAAATCTCTGCCAACCACCCCAGGCAAGTAATTCACTTTAAAGGCAATCACAAAAAAAACTCATTTCCAAATAATCCTTAAAGTTATGATTCAACGTAGGAAATCAGAATCACCTCCTCAGCTTCTATTTTAAACAACTAAAACTTGCCTCAGTGGCTGTTACAGTGTATATAAGAGCACTCTGGATGGAACATTTGTGATCCCATAAGGCGGTATAAATCAAGATATGAATGAATGACGTGATGAAATCTCAACCCAGCAGCTCTTGTTGATCGCACCTTGCAGCACAAAAACTAGGAAGGAGGCCATTTCCCTGTCAATGTCTGACTCTGTCCCTATACTTGGTGCAGCAGTGACCACCACCAGTACAATATTTTTGTTTTAACAGACTGTCTTAGCAGATCATGTCACTATGTTTTGCTTGCATAACACAATGTCATCTGGTGACATTAAAAAGGGGTCTTTTTGGAGGCTCAGCAGCATTACTCAGCTGAGAGTGGGTAGTTAATTGTCGGGGAGCTGGCTGTGTTTTTTTGCTGAGACACAATGCAGTGTCAGAAGATGACACATGCTGCTCCCTCATAATCTCTGTTTTAACAAACAAAGGCAAAAGAGCAGTTGTAAGGGGGGCTCGGAGGGAGAAATCTGAGAGAACGATGAAAATGCTAAAAGGATGCGTGTGGCTCTATCCTCCTAAAAAATATGTGTGGTCGCGTTTGTTTGTGCTGTGTGCGTAAACACCAATAGGGAGTGACAGGAGCAGTCACAGCTCTGTGATTTAATCTATGTGGTTTCCAAAAATGGCCCCATTGAGGAAAGATGGAAAAGATTTCTGACAAGATACAATAAACAGCTGACTCCCAGTGTTGCCACTAACATGCAGATAACTTTCTACTACACTGTCTCTTCCCAGGGTAGAGTTAGTACGCTTTTAAATTATTTATTTAGTTATTTATTTTAATCGGATGGATTGTTTGCTAATGCCCACCAGGGATGGGAAATGATAAGAGTTTGTTGATAGCCAATCTTTATTATAGATTGTGATGTTTTGTCTGATTCTATATCCGTTGTCTTATTGATTCCTGATCAGTTTTAGTCGAGCTAACTGTAGCCTGACAGCTAGATGTAGTTAAAGTCTGCCTGTTGTCATGTAAAATTTTTTGCTTTTATAGCATTTGCTTTCATTTAAATTTTCTCAGGGAAAAATTCTGCTAAGTCTGCTTGCATGGTGGTAATGTTATAGCATAGGATATTTACCCTCAGGAATGTACTTGCTGCTTAGTTAGGAAGCAGTGGCACATGTGTAAATAAATTGCATTACGGGCATTTGAGGTCATGTTAAGTGGAAGGTTGTTTTAGCTTATTGCCACTGTTAACACTTATAATTAAAAATATCATTTTAAATTTAATTTCTTTGTAAAATGATGCCACACTTTTGGACTGTTTCTTTGTATTCCCTCTTGTTACAAGTTTCCAGCAGCGTAGAGGCACAAGTTTGACATGCTGTCATTGATAAAAAATAATCAGAAAGCTTGGAGGCATACGATTCTGATGGATCAAACAATCTGGAACATATTCTTATCAGTTCCTCTTCTCAATCCCCATCACTAAAACCCAACAATCTGCCTTTTCAGATGTCTCGGATTGTTTTACCCATGCAGAGACTGACACAGTTTGAGCTTATAGTGGAAAGTGTGTAACAAGGTTTTCCAAAGAGAAGCCTGTGAGTAGCCTGCGCTCAGCAGTGCTTTGTGGGGTGAAAGATGGCAGCTGGTTGAACTTTCATCCATAATAGATGGCGCGCCAATGACTTATATGAAAGACACTGTCAACACATAACAGAAGACCTACATTTCAGCATCAAACATTCAGCCACCCATTATTGGTCTGTACCTTTTATCTACCCAAACCATCTGTTGCTGTGACAACGAATAATGTGTTTAGTGTTACTTAGTCCCCATCTCAAAGTCAAGGTGAATGGCTCAATGGAGTAAGTGTGTATTTGTGTGTGCAGCCCTCCTCTGTCTATAGACTTTTCCTGGGGGGATTTAAAGAAGTATTCACCTCTACTGTACGCATCTCAGCACTCCAGCTGTGCTTAATAAATTCTGCCGTAATTACACCCAAGGCTATTTTGGGAACGGTTTAAGTCAGAGCTATCAGTCTTGACCCACATAAAGTGAGCACAATGTGCACTCTGGAGGATTTTTAGGCTTTCTGGTCCTGTGTCTCACAGTGTGTGTCTGTATATCTTCAGGTATGATGCTTAAGAAAGGACAAAAGGCAAGAAATGGAATTGAAGTCTGGCCTTCATTTGGTACTCTTCTCAAAGATGTCACATGCACACTTACCTTTTTACGAAAGGTTATGATCATTTGTGTTGTCGATCTTTGCAAAGGTCATAATGAAATGAAAGTCAGTAATCATAATATGTCATCATGCCTTTTTTTTTAATACCGAGTAAACCTTCGGGAGAAGCAGTAGTACATTTGTTTAAAGTTTAGCTAACGCTAAGCTAACACAAATCAAAATCTAAAAAAACAACAAATCCATAACTACAGCAACAACTTATCCAACTAGATTATTAGTTACATGAAGGTGTTTTTAAAGTTATTAATGCCTCTTTTAAAGTTCATTCACTTGACTTTCAGGCTTTAGAACAAATAATACTCTTCAGATTTTTGCTTTTGAACATAACTAGTAATTTTCTCAAGTTAGCCATTTCAGCTTTGCATGGTGCATCACAAAAATAGCAGGGATTTTCGTCTGCAAGGAGCTTTTACAAGTATGGTGACTGACTAATTTGCTACAAACCTGTAGGGGTGATATAATCTCATTTTTTTCTATCTCTCTATAATCTACAGATAAGCTACAAGCACTGAAATTTGCCACAGATTGATTAAACGTGAATGGTTAGTTGGTAGTTATGACTTGACTCAGTTGGAATCCTTAAAAAAACGATTTTTTAACGACCAACCTTAGTCGCTACCGATAAAGGCATCAACTAACTACTTAAACCATGCTGTAAAAGGTAAGGTGATACTTTCAAAAGTGAGATGAGAAAATAAAAGGTAACAGAAAGACACTTAATAGAGGAAAAGCAAGGAATGTGTGGCTAGGATGGACACATGGGACTTTCCCAGCCACAGAGCAATATGTTTGCTATTTCTGTGCAAGGACAACGATGCAGGGAGGCTGGGAGTGCGAGGGAGAGGCAGAGGGGTAGTGAATGTGTGTGTGCCAGTTTTCTGAAGCGTGTGTTCCTTCTTCCTGCTCCTGTGGTGCTGATGGGCGTGTGTGTGTGTGTGCTGTTTGAGGGTCACCCAGTAAGAGACTGCAGCGCAGCTCTTAGTCATCCTCACACCTCACTCCCTTTTTACCTGACTGTCCATCTGTCTACATATTTATCGCCACACCATCCCTTCTGTAAACAGATTTAAATATGCAAGTCTGTACCTACATAGAGTTAAGGAGGTCGGAGATGAAAGTACAGAGGGGGCGGCTGCAAGGTGGGCGTGTTCTTTTGTAAAAGAAAAGTCAGGGTACAGATGCAAATTTTGAGTATTTAGCTGAAAAGCAGACCGTTTTTATATTTTTCAAGAGAGATACTGTAAAAGAAAAACAAAAAATCTCCTTTATCAATTGAAGCGGTTTTACTGTTTTTGAAAAAAATGTTTATTTGCTAAATCCCAACAGAGAGTGAGACTACAGTTACCACCTCTCTGCTTGGCTAGTTTCTCGTTAGCAGGACTAGTTTATCTTGTGTTACTTTTTTCTATTTTATGATTAAATACTTAGTTGCTGTCTTAATTATGAATCAAAGTAGGCTGAATTACTAAAATGTTAGAGTTTCAAAATCATTTTTTTCAAGTCCACAACTGAAAAAAGATGGCAAATATACTTTAGCCATTGCTATCTTACCAACTTGACTCAGCTAGCTTGGGTGCAGGCACTGTAGTTTATGTGGTGTTTACCTCTGTTTTCTTGTTGTTTCTAAAATATTATGATCTTAAAAATTTTAAGAATGCTTTCCATGAATATTAACATAATCAAACAGCTAAATGTGTTCACTGAAACACCTCATCTGTAAGCCGATGATGTACCGAGTTAATTACCAAAATTCTATCCTTTTGAAAGTTCAGATAGGACTCTAGGCAGACATAAAAAAAGAGATTTAAAGACCTCTTTATTAAAGTACTCTCTCACACACACAATAATTATGTGTGTTATCAGATATGGTGCTTATATTCCTACAGGCTGTAAACTGCTGGTTGGGATTACCTCCCTTTCACATACTGTTAAAAGCTCATCTTATAGCAGCAAGACTTTCAACCCCTCAGTGCAGATTCAAACCTTTTCTTTTTATTTTCTGTTTCTCTCACACACATGCATGCACGTGCACATCCAGGCACTCCATCACCAATAGCTATCCTCACCTTTCTCTCCTATGGGGGAGAGAGAGCAGAGGAGAAGTGGGGGGGGACTGAGACAGAGGCGGTCAACTCTCAGACTCTAATTGAAGGTGTCATGGTTGTGTCTCCTCCTTGTCTTTCCCAGCCTCCCTGCTCTGCTCAGGACAAATATAGCAACAAGCACCACAGGAGGGAATCAGTGCTTTTTCACCATGTTTTTATTGGCATCTGTATGGGAGAGTGAAGGGAATTTTATGCTTTGATCTGCTGTTATTGTCTCTAGGGTCCCACTGGTTAAATTACTAAAGTACTTTTTTTGATTCTGTGCTGTCTGTTGTTTTTGTGACGGAGCGTGTATTTGAGTTTGCAATATTAAGACTTTGGTTTTCTAACCCTTATTTTATTGCAGCTCCTCCAGATCAACTTATACTATGAATAAAAAACGGAGCAGGGAGTGAAAAAATACTGCTAAAATACTACTAAATTAGACTTAAGTACAGTCATAAGTGTATAAATAAGACTTAAATTTTTATGACTAAATGAATTTTACCATTATGAAAAGCATTATCCATTGAAAACCATTATTAGAAGGATGTGTGTGGGTTTGAGGGAGTTGCATCATTCTCACCAACTGTTTTGTTTAAATATTTGAAAGCTTGCACTGTTAATAGACAGATTCTGAGGAAATATGGCCAGTAAAACTTGGCTATTATTTGAATTAAACCATACAAATAGCTAATGATTAATAAAAACGCTCAATTGAAGTTCATCCATGTTATACAAGAAGATCCTGCATGTTGCTCTGTCTTAGCAGCACTTTTATTGATCATACCAGTGTTTTGGTTCCTCTGGACAAACAAGTCTTGCAGCTTAAATAGACAATGCTCCACCCATTTCATGTACACTGATCTTAATGCATTATTACCTCATTCCTTTCAGCTTTGGAGGCCCAACTTTTTACTTATTTGGTATTAAATTTAAGCATATATATATTGTTGTAAATTTTTTCATTCATTTTATCAAATGCAAAACATTTTGTGACAGAGACACTGGTGAATATCGTACGAAGTTCTATAGAAAAATGGCTCTGGTTATAGAATTAGGAATAATAAACATGATGCATTTGCAAAATGGTATAGGAACAGCTCAACAAATCTTTTTGCTAGTTCAGTATTCAAGCCACAGGGAGAAAATGCTAATGCAGAAAGGAACGGCGCTCAGCTGTTATGTGCCATTACGCATCATGAGGACTGTTGCTGGCATGACTTCTAAAAGGGAGAAGGAGAAGGTGAGGCTGAGTTTAAAGCTGTGGACCTCGTTGACCTTTGTTGGGTTTTTTTGTTTATACTGAGCTGATGAACCAATAAGTCATTGTCTACCTTAATTTACCTATCTACGCATTGATCAAGCATAATTTATTTGCATGTTTTACCTAAAAACAAAACAGATTTTCTTTATAAACGTGAGGTTCTACACGTATCTGGGCCAAGCAAGGAGCAGCCATACAAATGCAATTATGTGTGGCGCTGTCACACCATACATACCAATCAATGTAGAGTACAAAGTGACTGAGTAAGTGAGTGAGCCCTCTGATGCATCAAAAATTAAATCAAGCAACTCTAATTCTCCAAGTGAGGTAGTTCAAGTGTTTCAGGGTCTTGTTCTTGTTGAGTGGGACAGGCTGAATTGTTCGGTGTCAGCAGTAATAAAGACGTTGTTCCCGAATGCCGTGGTGATGAGGGAGCTGAATCAGAGGGAAAACCTTTTTAGATTTAGTAATCGCTCTATATACCAACTTTCTCTTATGTGTAGTGCCTGAAAGAGGGAGACTGAGGATACAAGTGGGCAAAAAGAGTTCCTCTGTAGAGTGGCTGTGCCTGGGCTAACCTTAGAGAGAGGATAAGGAGACGCATCATTGGAGCTCATATTAGAGCTGTATTCCTTTGCATCGAGATGAGCCAGCTGAGTTGGGTCAGTGCCCCTTGAACACCCTCCTTAAGAACAATGGTCCTCAATTTTATTGGGCTATTATGGTAATGGTAAGGGCCCCAAAACACCCCTTACCACCCAACATTATATAAAATGTAAGCTAACCGTCTACCCTGAATTTCAATGTGAAATATTACTTGGTTAATATATTTGCAAAACAAAGTTGCTGAATGCCAAATAACGTAATCATTATGTCTACCAATCGTTTTTTTTTCCTGGAGGGCAAAAGAAAAAACATATGAACAGGGTATAAAATGAAGTCCAATACCAAGGAACGAGGAAGGAAGCGTCTATTTTCCTGAGTCGACCACATGCAAAAGCCATGTTGGTAAAATCTTATCCTTCTCAGTCTTTCAAAAAAACATACAGAAAGTGCAATTTTGTGAATTGAATAAATTTTTCATTAAAAGAAACTTATTATTTGGTGCCTTACATATCCTGGCTTTGCTACATTCATGCTAATAAAGCATTTTAAACATCTTTGTTTATTTTAAGCATTTTATCTTGTATTTTTCTTGCATGAATATCTGACCTTTGCTGATGTATGTGCACGTTTTTTTTGTGTGAGTATTAACAGATTTTGCAGTAGCCAGCATGCAGCGCGTAGCTCTCTGCAGAGCAGAAATAGCAAGCCATACATCAACCTCACCCCACATGGCAACACACAGCAGGGCTGCTCACACCTACTTGCATACTGCACACACACACACATACACGCACGCACACACGCACACACAGGGCCATAAACTGAACGGCTGCTGTGTCTTTGGCGTACTACAGCCTGTTTCTATCTAGCAGATAGTACAAAAGCACATTATCACTGCGACACCCTTTCAGGCTCTGTAATGCAAACCGAATGTCAGACAGACACAGTAGCCTTGACAAGTCAGTTCAGACTGTGTCAACAGCTCTTTTATCCCTGCTGGCTGCGCGGACGGAGCAGATTCTACGGGAACAGTGTGACAGTGGAAGCTGTTGAGTGAAAAATTAGGCCTCCATTTGTAAGAGCAGCTCTTCACTTGAAGGGCTGGTAAGAAACACAGTGGGAGAGAGAGGATTGAGAGAGGTGGGCGTATTTTTATCTGAAAGTGAGGTTAACCACATACGTATTCAATGGGCCAGCTAAAATCACCCCACTGCAGAGAGCAGTTAAAATGAAGAGAAGACTCAATACCACTCGTCCCAGAAGCTCTATAGGGTTTTATTTATTTATTTAAATTGCCGTTAACCTTTGTACAGACATTAATGGTCCACAGAGAATGAATCATTCTGACACTGGCGATTAACCTAACTTCTTATAGCACCATCAGCAGGTCAAAGTTTTCACTTATCCAGTTACAAATCCCCATGATATTTTGAAGCCTAATGACCTTAAAGTAAAAAACGATCTATTAGGTTTTGTGTGAAAGCTGTTGGCAGCTGAATGGATTGCCATGAAACTGGATGCAAACGTTTATGTCTCCCTAGAGATTAATTTCAATAACTTTGGTTCCCCCTTTCCATCTGAGACCACCCTCAGGTCCGAACCAAAAATAGCCCAATACTTTGGTTTAAGACCAAAAACCTGCAAACCTAATGACAGTCCCATCAGCCTCAGCTGTTGACTACTTCATCTTCAATCCTGATCAGGAAATGTTTGCATGCTAACATGCTGTACTAGATTGTGAACATGTGAAACATTATATTGCTATACATCTACAGGCTTTAATTTTACTAACTTTATTTACCTATATTCATTGCAAATGTTACTGTAATAGATGCTATCCTTCGTATATTTACTGATGTTATAGTCGATATACATTTTATTTTCCTGCAAGCTCCATTTTTTAGCAAAGTAATATTAATACTGCATACAGAATAGCAGAGGTTACTTTGTAAGCCAATTCCTTGAAATGGCAATATTTAGCAATAACTTTTAAAGGACAAAAATATTGTGGTGTATACTATTTAAGCCAATAATTCAAAAGATAAGATAAGAATCAAACATGTGAAAACAAAGAGTTTATGCTTAATGTGCACATTTATATATAAACTAATCATTTATTCAACCTGTATGACAGGATAAAAGGGACAGGGCTCACAGGACTTGTTCAATTTTTCATAGGAGAATATAGCTATTGGTTTAAATCGGGTTTAAATGGCAATCTCATTTATTTTTGGTTTCACTGACATATAGTTCCTCCTGCTCACTAAAAGGTCATGAGTTATTTAGTGCACCAAAGAATGAGAGTGTTGGCCTTAATATAGAGGTGCCCTATCTCCATTTTATCCACTGAGTTGTTCTTCTTTTCGTTCTTCAGAAACACATCATCGGTAACTCACAAAAAATTGTGAACTTGCACCCACTAAAGTTTTTGGCCACTTGGGGGCAGCAGAAACACCAAACTACCATTAGCTTATAGCGTAATTTGGTGAATTTGTTAGCAAATGGTTGCTTATTTACACATTCAGCAGTAACAGCACAATTATTTGGAGTCGTTTTCCTGGCCCACCTGACACATGTGGCTCCAACATTCACTTTCTTTTAACTTTTTTGGTCGCTACCACCTCCTGAGGGAAACTTGTGGTTCAGTAGCTGCTGAATGCACGACTGTGTTACCATCTGGTTGTTGTAACTTTATCTATCTGCTGTCTGCATGTTCCAAACGACTCCTTTCTCATAATATAATCATTTGTTGTTTTTTTTAATACATATTAATGGATGGCTTATACTAGCTTTAAAGCTTTATGACCATCAAATGTGCATATAGCTGTGTCATTGAAAATATGCACATACATTAGATATGCAAAGAAAAATAGAAGGCTTGTAAAGCTCTTGTAGCAGTCATACAAGTTTTAACTCCCATCAAGACTGAAGCAGTTTTAACAGTCTGACCAACCTGCTGACCCTGCCATCCTTAAAACACTTTCACTTAACAGGGCTAAAAAAGTCAGACCATTGTTGTTGAAACAGAACAAAAAGAAAAAGTCAAAGATAAAAGAGTTGACAGAAAAAAAAAGAATAAGAAGACACAGGGTGGCGTGGGAGGTAGCAGGTGCTAATTGAAACCATCTTGCAGAAAGCACAGAATGCCTTTTTCGCCACAGCTGCTGCCTTTTGGTTTTTTTTTCTCTCCCTTATTCGGCTCCAAATGGTACGAGCCGTGCACTTGACAGGCTGACTAATCGCTCTACACAGGCTTGGATGCAGGCGTGGGGATTAACTAGGCCAATTAGCCAAGCACCAAGACGCCTTGTGATGAGAAGAGTCATGCTCCTTTTCTCAGCCGAGTGCCATTAATCAGCAATAAAGTGGCTGAAACGACATCACATTTTACTGACTGCTTTACTACTTACAATAGCCAGGTTTTTTTGGCTCAAGCCTCTTGACCTCAATACAGCATGACGGTGTTTTTCTGGGGCTCTGCAGTTTTCATGCTACAAAAATGCACTTCTGGGCAGCTGAGAAGAGGGACAGAGAATAAGCGGTTATGCCAATGTGTGTTTTCAGGTTCAAGCATCTTTGTAGAGGATTTGTCCATCTGCATGTTTCCTCACAGCCCCTGTAAATAAGCATCTGCAGATGAGGGCATGTATTTGTGTTTGGATATGTGGATATGTACAGTATGTGCACGTATAACTGCATGCACATACTTGCCCTGTTGTGGCACAGAGCAAGCTTCATAGTGAGGGTTGTCCAGTCTGCTCTTGTCTCCTCGGCTGCTTTGCGGTAAACTGGCCCCAACTGCCTCTGGATTTGCTCATCAGCTTAGCAAAACATGAGGACAAGAAGCTTTGAACTGCTCTGTGCTGTAGTATAATGACATACAATCAGATAATACAAATTTTATAAACCTGCGTTATTTATCCTTGCAACTGGACACCTACTAGAGAATCATCTGTGTCTCATATTTCTCTTTTATCTATGTGTGCATAACCACTAATTTTCTGTAAGAGGAATTTGTTTGTGTTGATATCCACGATTTACTACCTGGTGCTTCATGCTGGCAAAGGGCTATGATGAATCATCTTAATTTAGGTATTGTTTTTGTGTTCATCTGACTTCAGTTGAACGTGTAAGTCTCACATCCAAAATATGATTCATACTACTACACAAATTCACTGTGATTCATGCAGCTCAACCAAAGCACAGCTGGAAAAAAAATTCTCAGGTGTAGCTGTTATTAAAACGGAAGTCTGGTGCCATACTGATACATGCAAAATGTATTTAAATCAGGCATTATGTTTGCTTAGGTGAAATACACATAAAAATAAGAGGGAGTCTAAGTTTATATTCTGTTCTTTGCATGTTGGTTGGTTGTTGAACGTGCTGCTTACTGGTGCTTCTTTGTAACTGTTTGGTTGGTTCAGTCCAAAAAATATAGTCACAATCACAGTCTTACCGTGAGTGATCGGATCCAAAGTAAGGCAAAAATTAGGCAAAAATAAATAAAACAAGTTCAGTCAAAGCAAAAACAACAATAGGACGGGGCCAGTGAGGTGCAAGCTTGTTTAGTGTGAAGTGAAACAAAATGTTTATCCATGACATTGTAAAACATAATGTAAAGTGAGGTCAGCAAACTAATAGCAATGTTAGTTACACAGCACTTTCTGTTTAAAGTTAGCTAGCTAACATTAGCCATTAAACTCTGGGTTTCTTTAGCTGATAGATTATCACAGACTCATGACAAAAAAAAAACTTTCAGTTTTGTTGGAAAAGCTGCATGCATCAGGGTTGAAGTTTCTGAAGCCGATCAACATCAACAAGAGGTTAAATTTGTCTCTGCTCATTGCCTTCATATGATGTGAGTGCAAGACACAGTACGGGGCAAGACAAAGGTCAGGAGCAAACAAAGTTGGCATGTTTAAGGAGCAAGTACCAATCTGTTTAGCCGCCATGTTGTGTCTGCTTTATTTCAGCAGCTGGCGTTATGGGAAGTGGAGAATAGAGCAGAGTTGTTTATATTCAACTTATCTATAGGTTTAAATAAATAATAAATCTGTTTGCTCACTAAATAGTGTTAAGAATGTGCAATATGATTTATCAGTAAAGCACTTTTTTTATATTAAAGGGTCTTTTTATATCTATCACAGTAGTCAGCTTTAATCAAGGTCTTCGTTTTCAATGGAACAACTGTTTTTGTTCTGTTTCTGAGAAAAAATGAAAAAGATGAGGGCAAAGGATGAAAAACAAGACCAGTGAGAGAATTTTTGAAAAAAAAAAAGAAAAAAAGAAGTGTGTTATTTATGTTTCAAAATGTCCTCAGACAAATATAGCCTTGACTTCACTGGTCACAAACAAATTAGTCTAGAACATGCAGTGCCGCGGGAGTGGAAGATGCTCTGATGTTGATGTGTGGTATCAGCCTGTCCCCAGGCACCAGACTTGGACTTGTGACCTTTGTCTTTTGCCTGACAGCCCGCTTTGCGTGTGTGTAGGCTGCGCACATAGAAACCAGAGTCCCCATAAGGGAAAGCCATCACCTGAGGCGAATGACTATGTTTGAGCATGTATGCACGGTGCCTCGTTTACATGTGGGCGTGCTTGCATATGTGCTTCCTAACACCTCCTATTGATAGCCGTTCTATTGTCCAAGCTAATTTGGTCGTGTCTGTGTGCAGCCACATCAGCTTTCTGGATGGACCACAGCTAGCCAGGCTCATTACATTACTACCACTGTGACACCTGATACACAGACACGGGGGGGCTGTGAGCCAAACCACTGCAGGTGATACATCACTGACTGGACATGTGTGTGCGTGTGTGTGTATGTAGGCTTGTGTGTGTGATAAAAAGAAACTGAGAAGATAAGGAGGCAAGAGAACCAGACGTTGTGAGTGCACTTGCTGGTGTGTGTTGTCTTGTCTGACAGCGATAAGGCATAAGTAGTAAATTACTGTGTTTATGTGTGTATGTTTTCACGTCTGTGCGCGTTTAAAAGAGCTTCTGCTCGTATGTCTGTGTGCAAATATGCAACAAATGTGTGCGCTCGAAAGCATAAACCTGTCTTCACTTGCATATATGTGTAACGTCTAATCCTGTGTGTTTGTGCGTGTCTGCGTCTGTGTTCAGAGTCATATTTTATTCATGAGGCAGTATCACTATTTCCCCTGTGTGACTCAGAGATGTCTGGCAGCCAAACACTCCCACCTGTAGTTGGAATAATTGATCCGGTCCTCCTGTGGCCGCTCCTTAATACAAACATGATTAATGCTAAAAAGTGTTTGTGTGTGTGTGTGTGTGTGTGCACTATTTATGACAATGCATGTATTTACGTGTGTTCCTGTTATGCATGTATATATATGCCCGTTTCTAGGGAAACTTGGGACAAATTGACAAAAGGATTGAGCTGCATTTGCTAAACTTGCACAATTAATAAGACAAAAAAAGGTAGAAATAGGATGATGTATATCTTACAACACCCATAATGCACTGCCAAGCACATTATGTCCTGGTAATCTGGTGCTATTTACACCTATTTACATTAGGTAATATGCATTCATTTTATGAAAAATAAGCCCCTCTGTACACAAATGAGCCTTATTGAGGGGGGAAAAAAGGGGCAACAAATGCTGACAAAAACAGTTCTGTAATTCCTATAAAACTCAAAAGGAAATTGAAAAACCAACTAAAAATTTCCGGTTGCTTAAGGGTAATTTAAAACTGACTTTGAACCACAGCCTCAATTCTTCTGTATCTCACCAATAGTCATGATGTGAGCGTGTGTACCCACACAGTGTTTGCCAACATGCTCACAATAATATGCTGATGTTTAGCTGGTGTAATTAATGAGGGATGGCCAAATACTTGGCAGAAACAGGTATCTGTTAGAGATAATGTACTGCTTAGGAGTAGGAGTAGGAGTATAAAATGTGTCAGTATTTGTACTTTGTACTCATTGGGTAGCTGCGTCCATTAAATTCCGCCATACAAACACACCCACACAAACACGCACATATCCACATTATTATTTGACTTTTGATTTACTCTGTGTAGAGACTAAAAAATAACCCCCCCAATAATGCACAAAGAAACACTGTGTATGAAAATTTACGCATTAAATAACAAAATTTCCTGTTGATCCATCCAGTACTTGTTGGGATGTTTCATTTTGAACCGCATTGTGTCTGACTTCTGTCCCAGACTTTATTATATTTCACAATTCTGCCTCTACAACCTGCTATTTTTCAATCCAGCCACCAGATGTCCCTGGACTTTTCCTCCTTCATGTCAGCTGACTGCCAACACTCACCTGCATGCATGCTCATTTGTGTCTCATTTACATCCACCTGTAAGAATGTCTTTTTTGCCCATTTTTCATAAAAGTATGCTCACTGCATCAGCCTGCCCTCTGTGCTTAGATCCAGTCCGCCCTTTATGACGAGCATTAACCCATAGCAACAATTACTTGAGGAAAAGACACCAAGTCAGTGGGATTCTTTGAGCCGTCAAGTCAATATGTAGCTGCAACTACAGAATTTCATCCACTAGCTGTTGAATTATTTCAGCCTGGATCAAATTTAAGGACCAGCTGACATCTTCATCACCAGAACGATGGCGATTACCAAAGGGATGGAATTTTTATCGATGCTGACAGATTTACTGTTGCTGGTTTGAACCACTTGAGAGATAAATGGAAACAAACCAAGTGTGCACGTTTAAGAAGGATGTAGCACAGCTTTTACAGGCCTCATGTGTGGCTGTTTGGAGTCTCTGATGGAAAAAAAGAGAAAAACAAATTACAATCCACAAAAAAAAAATCCAACTGTATGCTCACAGGGGACATCATCTCTGCTGTCTGTGTCTGCTGTAACAAGCCACACAGACATGCATAATCAAACACAGATCTCAGAGGACGGGGAGCCAAGGTGATAAGTAGCATCGCCTGTCAACAAGCAGCTCTGTGTGGGTGGAGACCGAGGAGGTGGAGTTTGTACAGTATAAGCTATGATGTAATCTGACAAGGGAAAATTCACCTTGACCTCCACTGAAAGTCCTCCCAGCCTCTCTCAAACCTTCAGATGTCACGAGGTCCTGGTTTCCCTTCTGTAACTGAACATGAACACACAGCAGTTCAGTGAGTTTTTCAAGATTGCTTTGTTAAAAAGTGAGCAGCCCCCCACCCCCCGTGCTGAATCTCCCCTGAAGTGTTTTCTACTCTGTTCTCCACAAGTCCCCACTTCCATGCAGAAAATTGCATAATTACTTATACATGCACATACGCCAACAATCAAAAAGTACATATGCATATACAGCAGGATACTGTTTTGATGAGGATAATTGCAGACACAAACAGATTTCTAGGAGAGTTTTACTAATTTTTCGTGCCCTTCAGGAGACAAAAGGAGGAAGATTTTAATGTGCTGCTCTTCCCTATTCTTATCATCATATCTTATCTCATCTTATCTGGTCATTTCTGCTCTATTATTTCTCCCAATCTCTTCTTTTCGCTCTTTTTCTTGTAATACAGGTCATTGTTGGTCTTTGTGAACAGCTTCATTATTCCTTTCAAGATCACATTCACTGTTAACTCCATGTTTGTGTCCCTACTGTGTGTGTTTGTCCTCTGCGTGCATATAGCATGTATAATTGAATGAACTGTATGTGCAGAAATTGAGTTTCCAGGCCTTTGTTGTCACTGCAGCTCTGTTCATTTCCTCCGACTGCAGGTACAAACACTGCTTGCCCGTGTATGCATCACACATAATTCATCTCCCACATGTGGGGGGAAAAGAACAGACTTATGTTATGATACTGAGGCAATTTAGTCTGCTGTAGTGATGCTACAGTTTCTACCAGCAAACCGATCCGACTTTATTTGGACAAGGTTTTTTCTGAAGAATGAACTTAAACAACTAAAGCAGAGCAAACAGATACTGTTAGAATGACTTAAATCAATTTATAGATGAATCCAGAATAATTCACTGACATTCCTACTTTAAGCACATTAAACATCCACTCCAAGCTCAAGGTCTTTTTCCACCAAATTACCAACAACTCACTTTTCACTGCCTCTTTTGAATAAACCTCCCACCTGTTTGCGACACAGACGGGCAAAGCGAATTTCTATGTAGGTCAGGAAAATACCAAACTGGCGGAGCACTGCACTGCCTGCACTAGTAGTTGCACCACTGTTAAAATAAGGTCCAGGATCTAACATGACTTGGTAATGGATTTCAGTAGAAGAGATTAGTGGGAAGTGTATAATGATGTTTATATAGGTTCACGACAGAGAAGGACGATAAGTCGATTAGACCCCATTGATGTAGTTCATCTTCATTAAGCAAAGGCCGGTGAAGATAGGAGACAGCCAATCCTCCAGAGTCTAGACACAGGTGGTGGTGGAGTATAGCCAACAAATGGGAGAGGGGGGGGGGGGGGGGGGGGGGGGGGGGGTAGAACAAGGAATTGTTAATGAAAAGGGTTTTAG
>JAQMCX010000021.1:11328477-11343998 GCA_029814765.1 Acanthurus leucopareius | reverse complement strand
CTGTGCCTTAGTAATAATATATATTTATTATAGTGTCATTAAAAACAAAGACAAAAAAAACACTAATAATTAAGTGCTCCCCCACCTCCCTTTCTATTTTTTCTTCCACTTTTTTTTTTTTTTTTTTTTTTTGCTCTCAGCACAGAAGCGTGAAGAAATGTGTTTTTGTTGATTCAGCTCATGGCGAGCAGGTGTTACTGCGAAGTGTGTGAGATGTCTTCACAGCTTTCCTCCTGGTTGGTTGCATGGAGCATTGGTTTTGCTCCCAGAGTCCCTCTGTGTTTCAGTCACTGCAGCATATTGCGTTCTTAGGACAGCTTGTAGATTAATGCGTGTATCAGTGTGGATATGTATGTGTGCGAGTGTGTGTGCGAGTGTGTTTGCATGAAGTCAACGCTAGGGATTATAGCTGTAGAAAAACACTTGTCTCTGTCTTGTGTAAGTCTAGGTAAGCCTGCCTTACACACACACACACACACACACACACCCATATATATACACAAAAACACACACAAAAGTCCAAACTAGAATCTTTCCTTTTGCTATACAAAGCTTCACTGCCCTCCTTCACCTCTGAACTTAGATCAGTGTCGATGCAGTCTGTTCGGCTCCACGCTGCAGCACCAGCAGACACTCAAGCTGGTCTTAGATCAGTGCTAAACAGAGGCGGCGATGGACGGATGGGTGGGTGTGTGGCTGAAGGTGTGAGGATGAAGGGGAAGAAAAGACGTCATTACACCCGTGATTCATATATTGTGGGCTGTGGGGAGGAAAAGAGAAACCTTACAGTTGCACCCAGAGTTAATCCTGCTGAGTAAAGCTGTTACAGAAGATGAAAATACATGCAGCAGATTTTCATGTGTTTTGTGCTCCTCCTTTGATTGTAAGTGAATGTTTTCGTAGGTTTATTGACAGCAGAGTGGGCAGGATGTGATCTGGGGGGGGACTAAAAGTTTGACTTCGGGACAAGTTGAATATGGATGTAGAGTGGAAATAAGTGTTTTGATGTCAGCATTAAAACAACTAATACTGAGCATTGAAGGACAGAAAGTCTGGCTTTTAACACCTCTTTCAGGAAATAAATGATGGTTTTAGCACTGGTTTCGTTCCCTCAGTCTGTTTTTGTCCTCACCTTTGTGAATTCATAAAAAAAATACTAAAGAAGGCTGGGAGGTGCCGAAAAATTATTATACCACCTTCTGACATTTTAAAATACAGTTTTAGCCTTTGGATTTTTATGACTAATTCTTCTAGTTGAGCCAACTATAATACTATTTCAGGATTATATTGAATAGCTCGTGACTATGTACTTTGAGCTCATTTATAACTTCAGTGAGCTAACATCATGCATGGAAGATGTAATGTTTACCATATTACTTGTGTTTTTATACTAATAATTACAGTTGAGGTCGATGAGAATAACTGAAATTTGAGCAATTACTATCTGGTGGTATGAGGCATGTCTTTTATATATTCCTAATTTCTTTTTTTTTTTCATATTTAGAGTTCCAGAATTTCAGGAGATTAGCATATTTTCAATTTTATGTTCTTTTTCTGAAATGTAACATTAAATAATTGCCTCTCTGAGTTATGGCTATAAATCAAAGAATGAGAAAAACTGAAGTTTTGACCTGATGATGGCACTGGGTTTCACATTCAGAAGATCACCAAACTGTTACAACTGATCCTGAAATATTACTTAATTTTAATTTGGATTTTGATCATTTTGATTTTAAATACATTGAGTGACTGTTGAAACATTTCACTAAATTCACTAAATTGAACCTCATGGTTGCGTTATAAGTCATGGGATCACCAAACTTAGCTGGATTCATCCTTGAAAGGCCATGAAAGTCTTCAAAAATGTTATGCTAGTTCATGAATAAAGTTGTTAACCAACCGACTTAACATGATCATCTATGGATGCCTGAAGCCAGCAATGCAAAAAGTTCCTCTCTAAGTGTGTCTGAGCATCTGCGTCGCCTGCATTGACATGTGCATAGCTTGTTCCTGTGCATTATGAATATGACAAATGGCACAGATGACTGCTTCAGAGCGTGAATAAATTACTTTGGGCTGCTATTCTGCTGAGCTTTTTATCCCCCTCCTCTCTTTCCTCTCCCTCTTTGCCTCATATCTACTTTATTACTGAAAGAGATGAATTCATACTTAATGCTGTCACTGCTCAGCAACATGCTCGCAAGGGAATATCCATATATACACAGAGACTATAGCAGTGATTAAAGTTGGATTAGGATTATGCAGACTGAAACAATTGTTATACTGAAAATACTGGTGATGATACCAGTGCTTATAAGTATAATCAGTATCACGATGCAGTACGGTCTTTTTGCACGGACAGTCGAGACCCCTGCTGTTTCTTGGACTTCTCTGGAAAAAAATCATCATTGTTGTTTCACCAATGGCCATCAGATTGTCTGGCAAAGTGTGACTTAGCTGGCAGAGTTAGAGACAAAAAGAAAGGACACGAATATGGTGGTGGGAGAGCACAAAAGTACACCAGAACAAACAGGATGCTTGACAATGAGCGAAGCAGACAGATTGCATGAGAATGAACAAGAAGAAGAAAAAAATAAGGACTTTGAGATAATGGCAGGGAAGAAAATACAGTTGGGTACACAGAGTGAGTGTCGGAGAGAGAGAGAGTCAGTTTGCTATCTAGCTGTCACACATGTCCACACTTTTGATTTTCCCTTCAGATCTGCGGCAGCATCCAAATGTAAATGCCAATGCGGCCGACTTGAAAGCAGCGTTAGGTGTCATGTCAGCCATGTCAGCGCTGAGTGAGTGACACTGTTGGTAGGGGGCGGACTCCAGTTCGGCGGGAGACAATGATGCAATCGGGATGAACCCGACAGGCTGTAAAGAGCCGATGGCTGCACAACGTACAAGATCACATAGTGACATTTTCTGCGTGGGTGTGAGTGTGGGAGCGCACATGCATGCGAGTCAGTTTGTCTGCGTTTGTTTGTGTGTCCATCGGAGACGGGCTTGTCAAAATCACTTTGTGGTGATAAATGATCATGTGCATGTACATTTTATAGCTTAACTGCTTTTCTCTTTCTGTTTCTGCCTTTATCTTTGAACCATCGTTTAAACACAAGACAGAATAAGGATTTCATATTTTCTGTGCATTAGGAGTTTATATTATTCCCTCGAGAGGCAGATTTGGTGGTTGGATGCACCTCATGTGGACTTAAGAACAAGGTCACAATGTTGTGTCATAAACTGTTACTGTAAAACTGACTTCTGTCTCTCTCTCTTTATATCTCTCTTCTGTCAGTGTGCTGTTTTGTGGTTCACAAGCGTTGCCATGAGTTCGTCACCTTCTCCTGTCCCGGAGCCGACAAGGGTCCCGACACAGATGTGAGTTGTTAATATTTTATGCATGACTTACCGATACCTTCGGTGCGTTTATCTATACGAAAAGATAACAAAAGCTTTTTGATTGATAGCAGCTCAGCATGCAGTTAACTAGATCTGAAAAATCTATATTGTCTCCTCACATCAATCCCCTTTATTATAACACAAAGAAATGATAAGAAATATGAAAAAAACTACACATAATGAAATACAGAATCTGAGCTTTTTTTGAAACACATCATTGTGAACTTGAGTTATGTGTCAAACAGGCAGGAAACCCAAAAAAACAGAGCTAAAAGCAGAAAAGCTCCAGTCTGGTAAAAGATCGATACTAAATTTAAGAGAGAGCAATTCAAGTCTTCTCGACATGTGCAAAATAAGTTCAAGAGAAAAGGAAAGCTCCTCTGCCCTCAACGTGTGTGTGTGTGTGTGTGTGTGTGTGTGAGTTCGCAGCTATGTAGCGAGCTAAAAACACTTCCAATAAAGGCTGACAACAGCAGTCGCTTCACTGGACTCAGCTGTAAAACTGTTAACGTCATATGAGACTCCGAATGCAATTATAGTGTTTACAAATGGGAAAATTATAAAATCCCATTTGCAATAGTTACTATAGATTAGCTGTCATGTTAATGACATTGTCCCTAATGTTTGGATGAAACAACAGGAAGAAATGAATGCTAGAAAGACACATCTTCCAACCAGTGAAAGATCAACATCACGCTTCCATGGAGCGGCTCAGTAATATAGAAGTAGTCACCTTTTGTCCTTTTGTTAAAGGCCTCCATGCAAGAGGATATGTTTGTTCAGTCAACTGTGTGTTTTTGTCCACAGAACAGCTCTTATGTATCCTCATGAGTTGTCATCACTCTCCTTAAATATGAAGTAGACACAGACACTTCAGAGATATTGGTGCCTCTCTCATTAGCTTCTCCTCTCGTCACCATTTTTTTACCGACTTAACGCAAGAAAATCCATGCAGACTGTCCATTTTTATAACACTCAGAAGACCGGCGTATCAATAATGCATTATGAGTGGGGATAATGCGATAAATCACCTTATTGATTTCTGTGTCAGCCTTGTAAAAGTCAACCCTCCACCTGCAGTGCATCTCACATGAAGCACCTTTCTGTCGCTGTTCTGAGCAATCGTTTGCTTCCACACAACAGGTGTGATAACATTGTTACTCATTAGCCTCCTCTCTTTTCCCCCCAAGCCCATCTGATGCTGTCGGGGCAAGGTGTTGGGTGTTTCATCAGTGTTGTGGTCTGACCTCTGTGGTCCCTCGGGATGTCTATATGGCGTGCGTGTGCGACCCCGTTGTAACCGTTGAACCTGTCTCCTCTTCCCCCCGCAGCCAGGAACTGGTGTCTGTCCTTGGTTAGATAACAGCTGGAGGTCGAACACAGCTGCAGCATGCACTGATGCCAGTGTACTTACATGCAACAAGCTCAATTGAGGCCGTCAAGCCAGTAACACATGTGCAGAGGATAAACCCCTCCACTGTGCCATCAGCGGTACTTTCTCCATCTTTGTTGGATGCCGGTGTTTTTAGACACACACCCACACCAATATCCTCTCATGTTTCCACACGCAAGTACATTAAAAATCTTTGCTTTAATGACTCCACTGTCTTTTGTACATTTAATTAACTGTAATGACGATACAGTTTGTTCCGCGCCCCCGCGCTGCGAGATGTTCTCCTCATTAAATAACATCAGAAGTTGTTTTTTAAGTGTTTTAAAAAGATAGAAAATCAATGCAGTTTAGTGAAGCCGCTGCATCCCAGGCAATTAAGAAGGCACTTTGTTTTACGCCTTGTGTTTTATCAGTTTTTATTAAAGCAATAGCTCTCCATCGGCTTCACTTCATCTTGCTTTTTTTTTTTTTTTTTTAAAGACTTATTACTCCTTGGCCTTCCAGGACCCACTGTTCATTTTCTGCATCACTCCTGAGCTGCCTTCTTGTTATTCAACCATGCATCTCCTCAGCTCTGCTATCTATCTTACTGCCTAACTCTGTCTATCTCTTCCTCTCTTTTATCTCTCTCTTACTTTCACACACTCACACACACACACACATGCATACACACATACACACACACACACACACTCCTATTGCTGGCTTCAAGTACCCATTGTGAATTTTAGTTTGCCTGTTTCAGTGCCTATTATCTACCGACCCGCTTTGAATGAATAGAGAGCACTCTGGGGGATTGACCTCTTTGAATTCCAAATGATGATACGTGACTAGTTCATGCATAAACAGCTCTTTTTTAAATTTAAACAGCCAAGCTCTTATTTTTCTTCAATTTTGTCCATTTATGACACTTTTCTCAATTAAATCAGTTTCCATAAAACATAGTTAACTACAGAGCAAACAGTCATCTTGCCTGTGTTCCCACCAGGAAAACCAGAATCATTCACGTGTCCGCACTGGATGCTCTGTGTTAACCATATAGCATGTGTAGCATTAAAGTTAATGTATATTATCTGTAGGCAGATGATAAAGTAGGAGCCTTAACTTTAAAAAGGCAGGTAGTTTACATAGCCAGCCCAAAGCGCTAGACAGCACTGTCTCAGCAGCGAGGAAAGGTCCAGCTGTGCCCAGTATCAGTCTGCTATTTGGGAAAAAACTGCTCTGATTCATTTGTATTTTTTCAAAACAATCACAGTCATTTTGGATAAAACCAAGAGCAGGTTGCAGCAATGGTGCTCTTGCAGAATAGAAACACACAGATAGCAGAAGAGGAGGAAGCAGCTTCAAATGGTCGTCTACCAAGTCAGATTAAGCATTTATAAGGGTAAAGCCACATTTTGCCTAATTTCAAATTAATCCCATTAAAGGCCAGAAAAACAGTGCATTCGTCTCTCAGTGCTCTCTTTACTTTCTCTGTAGTTTTAGCTGTAAACGATCCGTGAGGAGTATTAATAACTGAACAAAGTTATGACATTTTTCTGCAGCTAGAGATGACAAGTTGCCTGAGCTTTCGTACTTCGTAATAAACCACAGCTGAGAATTATTAGTTTACAAAAAAGATTATTATTGAATCAGGATAAGGGCTTAGTTTGTTTCTGTAACTTCACTACTTTAAATTGTTTCATTTTATATCTCTAAGTCATGAACAACTTCTAATCTTTATTGACGCCAAAGAATATTGATTGCTGTTTTTACCCAAAGCCTATTCAGCACCACTATGGACCTGAATTATGTACTTTAAAAATCCATTTTTTAAAAAGGCTCAAAGCTGGAAAAAAGAGTTTGTAGGAAACTTTACTAAAATTTTGGGGGGTTTATAGTCAAGTGTCAGATTTATACATATTTTGTGTATTTTAGGATGAATGAGAGCAGGACTCAAACTAAATTAGAGAGCCCTTTTCATGATCATAATGAATGAACATGTCTTGGTATGACAGCACGGGACACTGATGTGTTTTTAGAAAACAATGGAGGTCTGTGGCAAAATGAGCTACATGTGGTGGTAACTCATTGATTTGGTTGTTGGTTTTGATCTTTTCATGGGATTAGGAATCACCAGACATATGCTGCAAAAATGAGTTCATTAACTTAATTGATCGGCCTCAGAGTGAATGAACGGCAGAGCCTCACCGACACCTTTCCATTCATCCCTCCCTCTCACCGTCACTCCATCTGCACTCTTCCATCCTCTGCCTCTCAGCTGCTGAATCAGTGTGGCGTCATGACTCTCTGGATCTTGCTTGAGGCTCAGACACAAACACACACACACACACACACACACATTGTCACTTTCTCTCTTACTCACACACACACACACATACACACACACACACACGCATGCACACACCCTCTGGTCCTTTGCACTGTGGGTTGTGAGTGACCCTTGTGCCAACCTCTGTGTGTGAATGGCGTCATCTGTCCGGCAGATGCTTTGATCCACTCAGAGAACAACATGGAGAAGGGAGAGATGTTCACATTAGCATTTTGAGAGAAAAGTGCTCTGTTTCTCTCTCTCTCTCTCTCTCTCTCTCTCTCTCTCTCTACCCTCGTCTTTCAGTTTTTCATTCAGCATATTGTAAGGCGTAGGTGGTAAATAGTGCTCCATTATCAGTCAAGGATCACTCTGGAACAGTGAATGAAGGTGACTCATCCATAAAAAAACAACACAACCAGGTTACAGGTACATAATAGGCCCATATCTTAAAGCAGATCGAGCCCTTTTAGAATCTTCCTTTTTCCTTTTTGTAATATTACTTCATTCCTGTGATAGATGTGGTCGGTGTGACCGGAGAGATTATGCTTTACATGGTTACATTGCTGTTACTCTCCTTGGCAAATCCTCTTTGCAACCATCTGTCTTTTCCAACTCCATGTGTTAGATTTATCACGTGTCTTTGCCTTGCTGGATATTTTTCACATATTTGTGGGATTTTGAAATCGAAATGTATTTACTATCTACGATTTCTGAAAAACATGTGTTTCAAGACTCAGTTCTGGTAAACAAATATAATAATAGTAATAATTAACCTGATATTGACCATGCAATGTAAACATCATTTCCTTTAAGGCAAGTGCAACCTCTAAACAGACACCAACATGCTTCGGTAAAGATTAGATTATAAATCATAGCTACCAAGAGGTACAGAAAACTTATAGAAGTACCGTCTTTGATTACTCAGATATTTGCCACCGCTGCCCTTTACAAACAAAAACCAGTTTCACTGCTGTATACTGCACACGGCAGTAATGTGTTTATTCTCCTACAAACTCTTCATCAAGTATCTACATAAACTACAGCTCCCCTTCCCCTCGGTTCCTCATTACAGCAGTGATCAGCACTCGGGCCTGTTGACACTCTGACTCAACTGAAAACTACACTGGAGGCTTAATTGGACTGACGAGCAGAGTGAGCGGCATCATTAGCTACTGACTCCTGCAAAAATGAGCATTTCCCTGAGTAAAGGAGAGAAAAACAAGCAGTTATCTGGCTTCAGTTTTATACCCGGAACAAAGTTTTATGTGGAGCCCCTACAGGGAAGCCTAAATGTAAATGGAAAAAGTGACTGAAACATTATTATGAGTTTGTAATACACTTTCTAATGAGAAATTTTTAGTTCATCTTAAGGCTAATAAGAAATGATCCTCACATAATATGAATTAATTCCTTCACAGTAGGAATATACTGTTCTCTTGTCTTATCATTAAACACCATCATTCTTATTTGTTTTAGAGAAAAATAGTGAAACATAACTGTAACGTTAATGTTTTATGAATAATTTCTGATTGGAAAAAAAAGTTAAATTTCAACTGGCACAGTGGTCATGATTTAGAAATAAACTGCTTCTTAAAAAAAAAAAAGATCCAGCTCAACTGTTTCCAGTTCAGTAGTTACCTATAAGCTCCATGCAAATGAGGCCATCTGTAATTCATGAGTAGTATCTGGAGGCTCAGTTCAGGTCTGAGAAACTGCAACTTTTGTGTTCGGAAAAATTACTTTTGGAAGAGAGAGGGCTCCAGTCCTGTGATAAATGTATTAAAAAGCATTTCTGAATGAGCTAAGCAGCCCACTGAGAAGTTAGTGTGTCAGGGTAGATGTGTGTGTGTGTGTGTGTGTGTGCTGGTGACCAGTTTTTAAAAGTGATACTTATAGGGTAAATTCAACAATCTTCTCCTGACCTAAGCTTAACCAAAATCTGACCTTTGCACAACAGCAGCTGCATTTACAGTTTGTTAAAAAAGGCTTTTTGGCAGAAGAGCTTTGCATGCTGCACACAAAAGCTAAAGCCACCTTGTGAATCTGTATGTGATGCCAAGGGGCTTTAAAAAGTGTTGATATTTGATGACACGTGATGAGATTGTGTTGGACAACTGTATTGTCACAAAGTAAAAAAATAGATTCATTGAGGTACATTTGAGGTTCACTGGAGCTTATGGGACAGGTGAGTGCTAATTAACTGTCGTCTTCAACTAAGCAGACACCAAAAATCCCCAACTTTGCAGTTTTCATTTTGCAAGATGGCAATGCCAGTTCAGGTTTTCTGACTGCATTCAGTTCTGACTAATCCTGACTAATATGTCTCCACTGCTCATTCTTTGACACCTTCCCAATGGATATTAAATTTGATCCTAATGACATGAGCATGAGCACACAGTCAGTCACAGTGAGCACAAATTTCCAGACGAGCTTACACTGTTAATTGTGCAGGAAAAAAAAAAGATGGCTGGCTGGTTTATTGGCCCGTGCACCTGTCAATTGTCATCCACCCACTGTCAACCTGTATAGACACAGGGAGTCGAAGCATCACAATGAGTCAGATGGAAAGAGTTGAGCTGCTGCATGTGCCCGCATCACTTTGACACATTGACAAGTGGTGAGCTGAAACATGAAAAATCCCCTTTTCTTTCCTTCTCCTGGTCCTGCTGTTGGCAGCTGTGACAGCTGAGTGTTTCTTTGTTTTTTCCCCTCAGAGGGCGCAGCCGCGATACTGATGCAGTTACTGGGAATCAGTGCAGATCTTGGGACATTTCTGGTTTTTACTCGTTTTTGGTCACCTCCAAGTTTAATTTTCTTTCAAATTTCTGCCTTAAATTGTCTTTTTTTTTCAAATTCCTCAGGTAACAGTTACATATACTCAGCATGATGTTCACTTTTTAAATAGATGATAAAGCAGGGAGTACTTCAGAGCAAACTTGTATCTGACAAGTGGCAACCTCAGCATCTCTCCGAGTTGTCAGTCAGCTCTAATCAGGATAGAAATTTAGCATTGTATGTACTCTCCAACACCACTTTTACATCCAACTATTGTCACTTTTGGCTCCAAAAAAACAAGATGGTGACAGCAATGATGCCAAACTCAAGGCTTCCTGACATAGTCAACAATCCAGTGAGTGACATCATGGTGTCTTGATCCACTATTAATGAAACACTCTGCGGTCTTGCACCATTAGCCTTGCTGTCCTGAGCCATTACTCTTCCAGCAGTTCAACCCTAACCTGCAGCAACAGCTGGACGAGCTAGCTAACCCGCCCGCCCGCTACAGCAGCTTACACAATGTCAAATCTCTCCACATGTCAATGCTGAAGTGCAGAGGAGGCAGATTACAGCTTAGAGTCGAGCTCGACGGGCCAACACGTGCTGCCACAAGAGCAGGCGGTGGGGTGGGGTGGGGGGTGATGAATTAACTTGACGATAACTCTGCACAATATGTAAGTGAGAGAGGTCAGCTTAAAAGACGAGCATCCGTCTGTGTGTCATTAACCCAGAGGAACAGATCGGTCTTTAGATTACAGACGTTACGATTGCATAAGACCACTACAGTGAGGCGCCGTGGACATGAGGTCCTCAGTGAAAAAAACTCAATCTGAAGGAAACTTTGCCTCGGGCCGAGCAGATGTCCCGCAGCCTCTGGTCATTTCACACAGATTGCTCTCAATGAGATGAATGACGTGCAGATACATTTATTTATTTTTTTTCATTTTACTACAGTTGGTTGAAAAGTCAGGGGATCCTGTTTCCAGGGTCTACAGGTGTCACTGTCAGGCTCACGACAGATTTACTTTCACTTTTCCAAACACTGCTTCACAATCAGTACTGTGATCTTTTTAAAGCATTTGGCACAG
The DNA here is from genome assembly GCA_029814765.1 of Acanthurus leucopareius. Classification (NCBI taxonomy): domain Eukaryota; kingdom Metazoa; phylum Chordata; class Actinopteri; order Acanthuriformes; family Acanthuridae; genus Acanthurus; species Acanthurus leucopareius. Next base: position 11,333,017 of record JAQMCX010000021.1, on the reverse strand, counting down.
TGTGAATAAGGTATCAAACCATTTTATTCCATGATATGTAGTAACTCAATTAGAATTTACAAATATTTCTTTATTATTGTATCTATGATCTAACAGGAATATGAAAACAGCTTCTATCAGACTGTTGATTGGTTTGTACCTCCTGTGAAAATTGCTGAGGACAAACAGTGGGCAAACGCTGTTGTATTTATTACCAGGGTAGTGGAGGTGAAAATAAAAACCACATTTATATTCTCTGGATGACATTAAATTCACTTTCTGCGCCCACAAGAAACAGATCCAGTTTAAATGGGACTTAGAGTTATGGACTAAAACCTGGTTGATGTTTTCCGTCTAAAGTTATGACAAAAACTGTCATTAAATAGTCGGAAATGTTTCATCTAAACTATTACTATAATGGGTTGAGAGTTCACACATCAATTTATTTCATCTTGTTGAAATTCTAACAAATATGACTTGAAATGTTGGTCAGTCGAGTGAAAGCAATCAGTAGTTTTCCAGTACTGTATACTGGCCTACTTATTTAAATTGAAGGTTTAATATTCACAACATGCAGTGATCATAGGATATGAACCACAAAAAAATTATAATCATCAGAAATCAGCAAGCCTGAGAGTATCAGATGTCTGAACAGCTGGAAAATATGAGCAGTGACATAAGCTGCTGATTTAATCACAGATATCAAATTGCAATCTGCAGTTTTTGGTCTCATGCCTGATTGCATGAGCCAGTGTGTCAGTTAGCTGATGAATTTTTGGAGCTTGTTGGGCAAATTCTGGCTTGCGCGTTGTCTAAGGCCAGAATATGAGGGGTATAAAGACTCTTTGTGGTGAAATAGTACATCTAGATATTAAACGACAGAAAATGTGTCCTTCAGAAGTTATTTGCTGCTCTGTAATCTGCATGACTTTTGTTTGAGAACATCATGTGAATGGGAATTAAGTACGATAAGTTGCACTCACCTAATTACACAGTTAATGTGTCAAACTCACCTTCTACAGTAAAAACGTCTCATTATTGTTGTCCCCCCCCCCCCATGCCTGCATGTCTTCCTGTGCTTGTGTGTCAGTGCGTGGATTAAAATACACTTGTTATCAGACAGTCTCTTTTTTAATGCTGCTTACGGGGCGTGCAAATGAAAACATCACACGTTTTCCTAAATGCAGCGCGTCTAAATGCTGGAGTGTGAAGAACACTGTTTGCATGACTGTCCCCAGGCTGAGCTGCAGAGAGAAGGGAAAACACTCTGTCGCCGCTCACTCACAGTCTGTTTCTCCTCACCTCGGGTCTCTCTGCCCTTATTATTTGTCATCCACCTCTACTTGTCTGAAAATGGTTACCTTACCAAAACACACACAGTGGGGCGTCTGTGCTGTAGCGCAGCCATCAGCCGACTCTTGCAAATGCCTGCCTCTGTTTGCAGCGGCGCCGGGTCCTGCACAGCAGTGCGCTGGGTGCAGTTTTAAAAGGTCTGAGCTAGTGGGCAAATAAACCAGTAATTTGCTTTTCACAGCTGGGGATGTTTTTGTCTCTAGTGGTGCATGATACTCACCTTTAGGGCTGCAACTAACAATAATGTTCATTATCAATAAATCTGCTCACGTAATTATCTAGAACTGAGAGAAAAGTCTCTAAATTGCTTGTTTTGAATGATCACGATCCAAAACAGATGAAAACGGTGAAAGCAGTGAATGCTTGCCATTTATGCAAGATAAATGAGCTGCATTTGAAGTCACATAGGAAAGTTGGACCCACAGAAAGATACACACAGACAGGCTGGTGCATTGCAGACAACTTAATTCACAAAAAAAACAGGCTTAACGGTGATAAAAACACTGACAGGTAGGAAACTCAGGTAGGCAGGGATCACAGTGAAACACACAATAGGTTAAACAGGACAAACAATGAATGACTGGGAACAAAGGGCCTGAAGGACAAAAATATGAACTGAGGTGATGATGGAAACTGGGCACAGGTGTGTGAGTGGGTGGGAGAATGAACAGGTGAGCAAATTCAACCAAAAACAGGAAGTTACAACAGTGGCGTGAGGAGAAAACCTACCAAAACTAAACAGAAATGTCTGAATCAAAATGCAAACCATGATGAATGACCTTCATTATTAATCGATTATCAAACTTATTAATGATTATTGTTGTGCCGATCTACTTATTTTGACTTTTGTAGACAATGTTTTTCATTTTGTGATCGTTGAAGTTTGCTGTTGCAGCAGCTGTCTGTCTAGTTCCTTCAAAGACTTCAGTCTGCGTCCTTGCAGCCTCCTGAGGTCCTTTGCTTGGCCTAACAGACAGAAGATTGTGTTTATATTGCACTTTTCAAACATCAGCATATTTGTCTTCAGTCTTACAGTCTCACTTGTCAGTCAAAGCCTGCTGTTGTGTGTGCACAGACAGATTTTGAGTGGTTGGGGACTGCAGTGATAATGCATTCTGGGAAGCTGAAAAGTAGAGTGTTGAATTTAAGTCTACTCTGATGATTTTTACCACAAGTAGCATTGTGGAGCAATTTTTTTATGAATGGGACTCAATTTTGTTTGTTCAAAGACCATGGCTGTATTAGGAAAGCTAGATATGGTGCCATCTAATCTGTTATATCTGCTGTATGGTGCCATTCATCAGCCTGTCTGCCAGTGTTTCCTAGTGGCCACTCGCAGCATGGCAACAGTACCATTCCCCAAGACTTAAAAAGCATTTTTCTCCTGACAGCACACTTAAAGCTGCACACAAGGTCAAGTACCACTTTTTATTTTGATCCGTCAAGATTATATACTTGTGAAAATAATTATTGTGGCCACCAAAGGTCCCTGCCTTACAATGTACGTAAATATGGGTCATAAGCTGCTTATGCGGACTAGCTGAATTGATTTTGTTTTTGAAAGAATGACCTGCAGAGACAAACATGTATGGGCATACGCATAATGGTGATGCAATACACATTTTTGCCAGTGATTTCACTCTATTCCCTTGGTCAGCAGCAATGTGTAAGGAAATGCAATTATTTGCCAGTAAAGAAGTAGTACTAGCAAGAAAACATGCATGCAAACAATGCAAGTTTTTTAATTAAAAATAAAAAAAAGCTTTGTAAGTGTTTTATGAGGAAGGAAATGCACTTGATTCATTGTTTGTTAGACTTTTAAAAATACAAATATTGCACTTTTTTGCTCAGGAAGCTTTAAATTTTAAATGCAGTTTTCCCCTAAAGTCTTTTACATTGCAAATTTCGTTCCTCCATCATCATTGGGAGAACTTACGTCCTCAGACTGAAGCTGCACTGTTATCTAAAAGCAAACTTTTTTTTTCTCTGTGCCAACATATTTTAACAAAAACGGGACACGCAGTTGCAGCGCCCCCCCCCGCATGCTCTCCTGAAGAAAACATGTTTAGCCTAACAGTGTGGGTTATGTAAAACCGTTCTGTGTGTGTGTGTGTGTGTGTCCAAATCTACGATACATTTGTGCATGCTCCAGAGCGTGCGCGATGAGTGAATCTTCCTTTTGCTTATTAACAGTGCCGCTCATTAAAAAGCCCCTCGCAGGCTGACCGTGACAGAAACTTTCTGCCTAAATGAACCTCACAGACCTGGACACGAGGAAATGAGTGTGAATCAGTTAAGACGACAGAAAAGATTTACTGGAGAGTTTTCAGCGTAACAGTTAAGTCCGATTCTTCCATTGCTCATAAAGTTAAAAAGCCACATAATATCAGTGAGCATTGGATCATTAAAGCTGCAGTCTCATTTCAACTCACGCAGCCGCTATTTTTCACATGGGGTGCTTTGTATCTAATCTTGTTTAAGTTTAAAAGTCAAATAGCTAATGAAGAAATACGTCCTCAGTGCAGTCAAAGCTGTTATTAGCCTCCCAGTTTTTTCAACTGAGTGTGACCAGTGCATTCGTAATGGAAGGTAATTAAGGCTAGATGATCTCAAAGATAAACATAGATACCATTTTTGCGCAGACAGAAACATTTATCTTGCTTATTAAGATGCCCCGCGTGCCAATTATGTTCAACTTCCTCGTGAAGTGTTAATTAATGAGACTAGGTCATGTCTTTTAATAAGGGGAAATTGAAGAGTGCTGAAACTTCCGATATGTTCAGATGGGAAGGAAGTCTGGCTACAAAAAAAAAAGAGGCTTGCAGCAAAGGAGGGAAGTGCTGGGTGGGTAAAGAAGATGAGAACAAGTAGGAAGAGTCTTAAAACTAAGCTAAGAAAAATTGAGACATCAAGCTAGAAGCAGGTTGGGAATACACGAGTGGGCATTAAGCTCCCATCAAAGTTTTATTAAATTAAGAGGAATTTGGTTAATTCTTCTTTTGGGGAAAAGAACAGAGAGCTGCTGCACCTGAGGTCCTGGTCTTTAAAAGAAGCATGAAAAAGTAGGAGGTGGGGGAGGTGGGGGGGGGGGGGGGGGTGGTTGGGGGAGGAAAAAAAGAAAGGGGTTTTTAAAAAAAAAGGTAAGAGAGAAGTGTTGATAAAAGGCTGGGGGAGAGGATGGTTTTGTAATGTATTGGGAGTGGGAGGT
>JAQMCX010000021.1:11313682-11328377 GCA_029814765.1 Acanthurus leucopareius | reverse complement strand
CCCCCCCCCCCCCCCCCCCCCCCCCCCCCCCCCCCCCCCCCCCCCCCCCCCCCCCCCCCCCCCCCCCCCCACAATGAGGATGAAAAAGAGAGGAAAGAGTGGTCAGAGGAGATTTGATTAGGGACAGTAAGTAATGTGCAGTAAGAACCAGCACATGGATGTCAAGCAAAGACGGGGAAATGAGAGAGAAGGGAAAATGTACAACATTGTCACTTCTCCTCGCATGAACCCAGAAGAAGGAAAAGTGGAGCAAAGAAGGAAGCCTGGAAGCTGGAGGGGGCGCTTTTTTTGCCTGCAGGGTAGATTTTGGGGGGGGGGGGGATTGGGGGAGGAGATGCATCATCAGAGGAGTAAAGCGGAGGAGAATGTGGTTTGTAGTACGCTTTGTGTGTCAAAAGGCCAATCCCTGTGGGGACGTGATGAGCAAGAGGAGGAGCTGTAATCAGGGCACAATGGAGATGCAGCATAATTAGCTTTACCTGTGAGATGAGCCTCACGAGGGGACAGATTAGCCTGCGAGTCGCCTTAAAGTCTGCACACACACACACACACAAACACACACGGACTGGTACCATAAAGTCTGTAAGGTGATGATAATGTGTATCACTGCAGCACACAGTCACCTTTGTATCCGTCCACTAATGTGAGCTGCACCCGTGATGCCAGTGATGTTAGCATGTGTGTTTATCTCCTGCTGGGCTGTTTGTGTGTGTGTTTGTGTGTGTTTGTGTGTGTTTGTGTGTGTTGGCGACCTGCCCTTGTCTTTGCTAATTGCTTCCGCTCTCTGTCTTTACATTTTTAGGAGCTTTTAGGTCCCTCAGAACATTGATAGCCCTCTCTCTTTCCCCTCTTCTTCTCTGGTGCAGAATCAGACGGCAAAGTGACGACATAATTGTCAGGCATCTTTTAATAGCTTCCTGGTTTTGTCAATCATTTGTGTTTAATCACGTTTTGGCACTGAAACTGAAACATTTCATTAGATGAATGAGACTAAAAACAGATCAAAACCTTCTCAGGTGTTGCAGCGGTCACCGCAGGCTTGAGTGTCGGCCCATTTGCAAGTTCAAATTAACGTCTTTGTACTCCCGTGTGGCACTTCTGTTAAGCTGATCGACTGATAGGCCGTTGCAGCCTGACGTAGGGTTCAGTTTCTCCAAAAATTGACTCTGCCTTAACTTTTTGTTTTGTTTCATTTTTGGGAACCATCTGTAGTTCGTACTGCTGTGGCAGAAACATTGATTTACTGTTATAAATATTCCATCTCTCAGCTATCTTTGTCATGGGATATCAGACAAAAGAAATAGATTGTAAATATTGACTGTGTATTAAGATGAACCCCGTGTCTTCACTTTCTTCCAGTGTATAAAACTTTTGGTGCTGCCATCTTATGTTGGTGTCATTTGGAGTGAGTGTTAGTAGAAGTAATCAGAGGTTGGACCCTCGGTATTAAACCTGGTATCAACTCAGTCGCATGTAAGGATAAGCTGCTGATGACATCACACTCTCCGTTTATAAAACCAGATAACTGATCATAAACAAACGCATCAGAGAAAAAAAAAAGTTGTGGATGTGTATGTCATGGACAAACAGTGTGTGTGATATGTGCTGCAGCCAGCCACCAGGGGGCGATTGAGAGATTTTGGTTTACATAAAGAGGAGCTATTATGTTGTCTATCTTTATATATATCACAGGGTATCTAAACGCACTGTTTGGACCTGGGTGATGATGTCAGGTATTGGGAAGGAGATCAGAGAAGAACCACTGTCTCTTCATGTTGAAATTATCAAGCTGAGATGGTTCGGAAAACTGATTAATATAACCAATTAGCCAACCATCTGGACACCTCTCTGTGAAGGTGTTATGGACGGGTCATATTTAGAGTGGACCAGTTCCAAAACCCTCTGAAGCGATTTCTTACCCCATTTGGCATGAAAACACCTCAAAATCATTGCACAGTTTGCTTTCATGACATCATGCAAATTTATCAAACCGATGGATACATTTCTTGTTGATAACGCTGCTACTTAAGAATTAAAACAGTGAAAAAAATGTCTAAAAGAGGGTTGACTTTTAAATAAATCAAGACAAAACTGCGGTACATTTCCAATAATTCTCTTTGTCACATTACCTTTCATGTCAATTGCACATTTAACAGTAAACTTGCAATGTGTTTGTGTTTTTTCGGTACATCCCTCAGTCAGGTATACTCCAGTCCCACACACACACACACACACACTCACATGCAGATAGCTGCCCCAGAAATGTCAGTCTGAGCCAGTGTTTTTGGCTGCAGTGTTATTGAAGAGAGGAGTTGCTCAGAAAGGTTGACTCTCGAGGAGTTTAGCCTCCCTGACATGTTTACCTCTCCTGGGCCGACACACTGTGTTATTGTGACCCATTGTACTCGTCACACTAACCTAGTTTGATCTCTTTTAAGTTGAACTTTCTGTGTTTACCTCTAGAACTCTGTCTGTTTCTTTGGATCAGGCTTTTAGGAAACTTTGAAAGTGGCTGGTACCAATTGGAGCGTTGACATTATGAATAATTGATGATTTTATGTGGCTTGATTGCATCCAGGAAGCTTACAAGTCTGAGCTCCTTTAGCCAGATAAACGAGCCCACTGACCTGAATGAAAGGTGCTGAATTGTGCAATTCTTATCTAACTCAACACTCAGCCAAAAACAGAATCTTTTACTTCTGCCCATAACATGTTAGAAGCTTATTTTGTCTTTAATTTCCAGACGCACAAGCGCTCATTACTGGATGTGATTGCTAAATGAATGGTAGCTCATTTAGTGCAGACAGACTAATGATGGTGTTAGATTCTGCTTCCCGCTGAGGTGAAGTTTAGTGGATGAAGAGTCATAAAACTTGCACTCTCAGCAGGTGAAAGCCTCAGAGTGGCCTGTTGGGAAATGTTTGGGATGAGGAAGCATGTTAGAGGTCGACTGATTCATCAGTTTTACATACTGTCATTACTGATGGAACTTGGCTCATGTGGTGGCTGCACAGCCTTCACCAAACAGTTGAGCGGACTCCAAGAAGTCACGGTAATGTCCCTTTGCACCTGAGATCATTTATATTCAAATAAAAGTTAACTTATAATACTATATTATACTGCTATATACTAATAAAGCTGTATTTGTACATGATCAGCATAAGGTAATGGGTTTTAGCATTCACATTATCATTAATCTGTTACTCTGCCAAAAACATTCCATCTGTTTTGGTAACATTTGTGTCTCTTAGTATCAAGTATTTACTTAATTGATACTGAATTAAAATGTCTTTTGGACTGTGGCTGAAGCAGGAAGACCAGGCCAGCCTCATCTGTGTCAACAGGTCCACTTGATTATCCATTTTAACAGCTGGAAAACCGAACGCTGACAACAAAAGTGATACACAATGTCACTATTTTACATCATATTATAAAAAAATGCATGTTTTATATGTCTCTGTAACTACAAAAGGGTAGGTGGATTCATACAAAAGATGAGATTCAGACCTCTTTGATTCATAAAAAGTCAGCTGAGAGTTCAGTATTGTTACTGTGACAGGAAGGTGGAACTCTTAATGTTTTCATCTTTAAAAAAAAAGTAACAATCTCAACTGTTTTCAATTTAATGGCTATTATATTTACCTTTAAGACTGTGAAGTACATTGTGAACTTTCTGCACAGGCTGTCACTCAGAGACTAACGTTAGCAGGGCGAAGCAGCAATCAGTTGTAATGAACAAGACTTGCTGACCAACACACACCAGCATCCAACAACTTTAACCAACTGTGAGGTGAAGAAAATAAGGGCACAGCTTGTTCCACCTCAAAGACCCTGCTTTTGCTCAGTTTCTTGAGAAATGATGACTTTTCCTCGGAGCAAACATGCAGCACAGAGGCTTCTTTCCACTGCTGAAGGCATGTAGTTCATAACACAACAGAGCTGCATTTTGCTTTATACAGACAGGAGTCCATAAGATACATTTACCCTAATTAATTCATTAATCGATGCTGTAAAATTTCAATTAAATTAAGAGACTGTGGGTTGTGTATCTTAATTGTCAGTCATTTCAGTTGATTGAGGACTCCAGTGAATAGTTTGGTACACAGTTAAGTGGAGCTTTTTTTGTTTATCCATTGAGGATTAGTTTTAAATCAAGAGTCATTTTGAATCAAAATGGTTTCATTTAAATTGGTTTCCCAAAAATTCAAATAAAATGAAAGTTTTTTTTTTAATAAACCTGCATTACCAAACCCACTACTTAAACTGGGCCAGCTGTAAGTGCGAGCCAAGCGTCTCTTACTTTGATTTAAAAGTTAGTTCAGCACTTTATAATGACGTTGAAGAGTATCTTGGATGATTATTAGGTTATTTGCTTTTTCTTTTATCAAACCATTGTTATTAATTTTGTTGTTTACTGTATCAGTGGACCTTTGAAGTGCTCTACAGAGCCAAGAACTTAATGGCTGCATGTGAACAACACCTCAGCGCTGAGAATAACCTCATTAAGCTCAAGTTAGTTTTTGCTGTCGATGATTAATGAGGATAACAATGCCTCTGAGAGGTGAATTTAGTATTATCATGTATTCACTTCTTATTTAAATGCCGCTGCAGTGACTGTGCCTCCTGCTCTTTGGCATTTACCAAATCCCAAACTGATATCAAGGTTCATTATATAGTCTGACTCACTAATAACGGAGAAGATTAAGTATGATTTACTATAATAAAAACAAACTGCGTGCTGTTCGAGAGGCCAAATGAAGAGGTAAAGTATGTGTTTATAATATATATAAAACATTATGTAATAGATATAATTTTTTTTACAAAAACAATCTCATCTTTTTTTTGGATCATTTCTCCCTCTTTGCTTTCCCTTGGTCCTCATTTTTCATATTTATCATTTTCATCACTTCTTCCTGCAACTCCCGCAGATTGCTTTCATTGTCGTTCAGTCATCACAAATGCAACAGCAAAGACCGACCAGGGACATAAGACTTGCTTTGCTGTCATAAACGCAGCTCTGTATAATAGACAGGAACAAACACAGACACACACACAATGCAGGTGTGTGCTGTTTTAATCTTTCTCTGCCTTCGGCCTGTGTGTGTGTGTGTGTGTGTGTGTGTGTGTGTGTGTGTGTGTGTGCATGTGTGTGTGTTTGAAAAGTATTTGGTCAGCATGAGCGAACCAGAGTCTGGAAACAGAGGCGTTTGCATTCTCTAACAGTTCACACTGAGTGCTTCTTGTTCACTAAACATTTCTGTCTGTTCAGCACAAGAATGAAAATATAAGAGAAATCTGTCATTTATGTTTCACTTGATTAGAAAATTACTGCTTTTGATGTAAAAAGTTGCACATGGAGAGAATAGCACAGGATTTCCATCTGCATTTTAGCACCTTTAATCTTTTTGTTTTGTTTTTTTGGGCCCATGACTTCATTTTTTCGGTTAAGTCTCAGCATCCTTTTTAGGGGTGTTTAGAAAAAAAAATGCTTAAAAAGTCCAAATGTCTGACTGACTCAACACCACACAGGTGGAGTGAAGGCCTAGCTGGGCTATGTTGTGGAGGATTTTGCTTTGTTCGTAGTTGGTGGAGACCAAAACAGAGTTAAAAAGAGCAAATACTCAATTCACATTTGTCATATGTTCAGAAACAAGACTCCAAAAAAGAGAGATAATGTTGCTGTATCAGCTTCTAAATGGCTGGCTGATTTTACTGCAGCTATTGCAGCAATCAGCTCAAAATCCCAACAACGTTACTTCCAAACTTTTCTTTTTCAAGAGTAAAATTGTTGTTCATTAGTTGCATCTGCAAGTGAGACTTGCTGTTGTTTTGATCGTTCAGCATGTTGGTCAGCTGTTAAATGTTATAGATACATTTGCATTAGATTGAACAGGAGAGTAAAAGTTTTAAACAGTTATGAAGCTCATATTGTGAACTCGACAAGATTTACGATAATGGATCAAGGGTAGAAACATTAGCTCAATCTGAAATGCCATTTAAGAATCATAAATAAGGTCTTATCTAGCACTTCAAGACAATCAAGCCCATTGAATGCATCAGATGAGAGTTCAATGAATAATTTATAGATCCATCATACAGTATACCAGGTGGGTCTGCGTATGTGTGTGCTCTGCATCCACTCATGCCTCCCCCAGCCTCTGCGAATGTGTGTGTAATCGCAGACAGGCTGGTAAACAGTGTGTGTTTGCAGGCAGTCGGTAGCCAGGGAGTTGACCTATTCCTCAGACTGGAGGCGGAGGCAACTCGTGATTAATGTCACCACCAGAGAGGGACCACAGGGGATGGGGAGGTAGGGGATGGAGTAAAAGATGGTAGGAAGGTTTTCACTCCGTGTCAATTTTAAATATACCCGTTTCTTTCCCCACGTGAATGATGGTATTCAAAAATGGCTAAGAGGAGTCACGTACCGGCTTTCACTCCTGTGAAAGTGACTCACAACCTGTTGACTTGTTTACTGTAAGGAGGCTTTTGCTCATTGATGCATCATTCACCTTGACCAACTGCTTCCAGCGTTCCAGCACTTTTTTTTTTCTGCTTCCAAATACGTAAATGCTGAGAGAAAACATCTTACGGCAGAGTGTGAGTCTTTATTGAAAAATGCCATTTTTACTCAAAACATTCCCACAAGTCCTCGTTCAGGAGCTTTTGACCATGTAATATATTCCTCATGGACCCTGTAGACTATCAAAAGACTTTTTTTTGTGGTAAATGCTGTTTTCAAGTTAAAGACTGAACTATCAGGCAGCATGACTTTCAAGAGAACTCATTTGAACTTTTTTCTGACCTGTCACTCCAGTTTTGCCACCTGGGTGCACCAGAAATCACCAGTAGCTTTTTAACACAACCAGCAGATCTGGTGCAAAATAAGCTTTTACTTTGAGTTGTATTTTCTGAACCACAGGAGAATTTAAGTCCAGATTTTTTCAACTTTTAGTTCCATTTTGGTTTTCACCAACTCATAATATATAAAAAATATCTAACTCTGTAGTTGCTAAATGTTTTAATGACATCCTTCACTTTAAGTCACTCTGATGTTAGGAAAAACAGGGGGGCCATGGTCCTACACCTCAGCCTTCCTCCCCACAGGTTCACAGCACGGCCTTTGCTCATGAGAGACAATCATAGCTCTTACGGCCACTAGAAGTCCTTGCCTGACAATGTAAACATACTGTGTGTGGTTTTTGAACAGATGACCACTGCTGTCATCGTCTCCTGTGAGGACAGTCTCACTGTGTCACCAACAAACAGAAAAAGCAGAGCATCTCAGCTAAATCTGCAGCTGAAACAGGGCAATCAGTTTTCCCCCTGAGGCGCCCGGGGTGAGATGCCACGCTGAGGTCTCTGTCTGCTTCTGTCTCTCAAACAAAGCCACCGCCGTTTGTGCTGCTCCAGCGGGGATGTCACCTCACAGGTCTTTTCCTCCCTTCCTGTCTTCCTCCCTCCCTCTTGTCCTCCCTCCCTGCCTCATTAAGCACTTGAAGATTACGTAATGCCCTAAAAAAAAAAAAAAAACTCTCAGCCAATAGCGGAGTCCTGTGGGTGAATGTGGGTATTTAGCTGTATGTGAATGTATATGTGTGTGTCTGTGTGTGCAGGTATAGATGTGTGGCTCTGTGTGTGCTGGAGCTTCCTTTGTATGCTCCTTCAGTATTTTGCCGGGGGATATTTGGGTGTTGGGAGGGGCATGTATGACTCAAGATTGTCTCCCCTGAGAAGAGGCACATTCGCCGTCCTACTTTGTAGACTCAGGTAGAGCACAGGGACCCATCTGTTATACGCAGAATTACTGGCTCGCACTATTTTAGAGAAAGAAATAACTAAGACAAGCATATTTACATGACCTGTACTGTTCTACTATGCTCCTTTTTTTTCCTCAACAGAAATTAGGGGCTGTGGCATCTGCTGTGCTACAAAATGTGAGAACACAGGGAAATACTTCAAGAATATAAAACAGGTCCAGGCACATCTGCTGATTAAGTTCTGTGTATTTCTTAAAATTTTTTTACAAACTCACACAAAGTTTCTACAGCGGCTGGTTAGCACAAATCTATCTGTCGTAGAAAGATCATGTATGATCATTGTCTGTATTTTTTGTTATGCAGTTTGATCACCATCAAGTTTAGCGTCGAAATTTAATAGCATTTTAAAGTTTTAAAGTATTAGTAGAACCAGTAAAAGATTCACATACCAGACAGGAGAAAATAAGTGAAAAGATTTTCTATGTGACAGTAAGCAATGAAAAGTTTCTAGCCATGCTAGCAGCTCTGTGAGGCTGTGCTTTTTGCCAACTACAGCATGCTAACGTGCTCAAGTTTACAACTGTAAAATGCTAAAATGCTAACACTTATTAACTCTGTAAGCTAAGAATAAATTAAAAACAAAAAAAGTCCAGATTTTACAAAAAAAACAAACAACCAGAGAAACATGAGAAAGTTTCCCAGAATGGAGATCAGCAGTTAAAATGTGACTTTGAGGCACTGGTGGACATAGGGGTGGGAGCAAACGCTCTGCCTGTTGCCATGTGGAAAAAAAGTGGATGTCCCTATGAAACTCATTTGAGTCCCCTTTAAGGTGCCTTTCCAGTGGACAAAATGGCATGAAGAGGCCTTGATTTTGTCCCAATTTGCAAGACAACATGGCAGTTCCAGTGGAGAACCTTAATAAGACATAATTTCATTAGTAATATTCACATAATAAACCAGTTTAATCATAACTATTGTTCGTAACTGTTGTAATATGTTTCATGACTTTTGTGCTGTGGAGTCTCATGATCATACAGGTGGTGCCCTTTCTATATTTTTGCCCCTCAAACAGCCTGAGTCTGCCGCTGTTTTGACGTAATAAGCTTAAATATAGGTTATGAATGTTTTATGTCACTACCTCACACTTTCAGTCCTGCTCCCTCTTGCCCAGCTGGTTGCCAACCTTCTCTTGACTGTTGGCTGGTGTGAACGTGCTGATGCAGGTCTCACCACTTCACACCCAGCGCTCCCATCTCCAGCAGTGATGACAGGAGGGAAGGGCCTTCCTAAACGTCGCTGGGAGTGACTAATCTCACACCAGCACAGGAAGAGGAGGAGGAGGATAAACAGGAGGCAAAAAAAAAAAAACCCCTCCTGCTTTGGTTGTCACTTTTTGATAATTAAACACACCAAGCAGTTTGGGATGCTCCACATGCACACACACACACACACACACACACACTCACATTGAGCGAATCCCAGACGTGTCAGGAGTGGGAGGACATCAGTGGGAAACCTTACACCATCCATTAATCTTAACTGCATGCTCCCTACTCTCTCATTTATCACTTTCCTTTTTGTTCCTTTGCTTTGTCTTTCGCCTTGTTGTAAGGCTTTCTCTCCTCACACCCTTTCTTCTCCAGCGCATCTCTCTTTTCTGCTCATTTCATCTTCCTTTTTTTCTTCTCTGCATCTCCCGCTACACCGCCCTCCGCCCTCTCCCTCCATCTCTGTAAGCACAGAAGCCCCGTGGCCTCATTAAGCTGTCGCTGATCCCTCCTGCAGTGGTCGAGCCCGTCGGTCATTAGTCGGCCTTGTCTGAGACGCCCATCCTGACGAGAATAGATCAGCCAAAAACCTCTAATATTCTCCAAATGTCTCGGATGCAATAAAGTCAGCGGCTACTGCCACTTTATCAGATGATGAATTAGTTCAGCCAAGACATATTAAAACTGATGAGTGAATAGTCACGCATTCTCGCTAGCTTACGTGTGCAACCGGATGATCACATCATGCAGTTTGTGTCTCGTGTATCAAATGTATAGATATGTGTTACTTTTTTTACACTCTTATATCTTTATTACTATTTATCATCTAAATGTCACAGAAGGTTAACAGCTCATGTGTCTCATGAGACTGTGAGTGCATGTTGTTAATGGGAGTTTGACGGAGGAAGAGAAACAGAAATCTATGCTGGATTTCAGTTTAATATGCAATAGGTTGTTGGAGACAAAAGGTCAGGACGGAGTAGAGCTTCATTATAATGGAAAAAGTGATGATATTTTTATTATGCAGCCTATTTTGTGATAATGACTTTCTGTAAAGGTAAAAATAGATTTTTAGACAAAGTATGTCCAGCTAACATATGCTATTATTAAGAAAAACTGGTATTCTTTTTGAGAAATTGAATAATTTTACTGCTGTTAACTTTCCAATTAAAGCCAGTGTAAAAAAAAGTGTATTAGGAACGCTTACAGCTGAGTTGTTGCTGCAGCGGTAATTTTCATTACTGATACATTTTTTGTTCTATAAAGTATCGAAAACCAGTGACAAATGCCCAGTACAGTTTCTTAGAGCCCAAAGTGACATTTCCATGTGTTTTTGTTTTGTTAAACCAACAGTCCAAAACCAAAAAACATGTAATTCCCGTGAATTTTGGACAAGGGATATTAACAAATCCTCACATATGAGAAGTTAAAACCATCAAATGTTTTGTATTATTGCTTGTCATGTCATACTCACCACTTTTTAAGCGTGTCTTTTAAACAGAAATGCTGACTTAACTTACTTATGTCCAATCCCCACTTCTTCCCCAACAATGAATCTCATAATTTCCTGTGTAATTTCAAATCAAAAGACTACAAGGAAACAGAGGGATTGTGGTGTATTTTAATCACTGAAACATCTTTGCAGGAAGTGTCAAGTTTTGGTGATGATGGTTTAAGAGCTACCAAAAAATGGAAAAGAAGAGATCACTGACAACTATTAGAGCATGAAAACCATTTTTTATGCACTAATTTTGAATTTAAGAGACCAAGCAAACATGGAGGATGTCTTGTATGTTCTGCACCCTGTCTTAATGTTGCTTATACATCCTCACTTAGCACTTTGGATGAGCACTGGAGACGGCTGTGGCAGATGAAAAAAAAAAAACAATACTGTTGATTTTCTCTGACGTTGCCAATTTGCAATTTTTAATTACTTCTGCATTATCTCTCAGAGTTGAACTGCATGTACATGTAACAGGAGTTATATAACCCATCTCCTTCTGCCTCAGGCCACATGCTTGTCAATCATTTTTCATAACAGTGGTTGACTTGAATGTGTGCATAAACTTCCTTGTTTATTCACATTTTTCTCCTTTATTCTAAAATCAGTTTGTTTTCTTAATTTCCTTGCTTTTCCATCCATGTTTTGATTTCTCCCACACGTTGTACGTTAACGGTCCTGAATGTGCATGTGACAGGTCACATGCATGGTAACAGACACACATGTTGCTGGAGGATTAAAAGTAGCGCCGTACCAAAGCAATATATGTCCATCTCTAATGAGTTGCAGGTCAGAGGTTGTTGCTGTAGGTCAGAGATTTATCTCATCTTAAACCCACACCTCTAATATCATCAGTGACATGTCCTCCTGTCTCATCATGAGTATAGTGCATATGGATAAGCCATACAAGGATGTTCCCATATCATTTAACACCCCGTGGATTAGCAGCCCACTGACAGGCCAGCTGTTGATCTTTTGGCTTCATCTTAATGCTGCATAACTCTGATGATCTGAAAGCTTCAGGCCAACAAGCGCTACGGGGGCCTTCATTTGTGTGGAAGAGGTGATTTAGTGAACTGGTCTCAGCTTCAGGCCGGTGGCAGGAGAAAAGCTCCGTATGCAGCACTTATACTAAAAAAAGACAAAGAGGCAGAGAGCAGCTGTGTCGCTTATGCAATTGCAAAGACGTAAATAGTGATACACGTTTGCATCCACACACTCACAGTCAAGTGACACAGTCATAATCATCTGCTGTTTGGACGTTGGACAGAAACATCAGGGGCCAAAGCCTCTGTGCCAGCCACAGGGCATCTGACATAATCCACACACAAATACGTTAGTGCACGCAAGATGGACACAAACACATACGCAGTCTGAATGTCAGAGGGTTTAAGGCACATCACACAAACACACAAACACACGCTGAGGCAGAAAACACCGCAGTCTCTGTTTGCATATTTATATGACACACATGCTGTGAAGCTGATCTGACTGGAGCACGTCATGGCCCCGTAAAGCCTGCTGATGTCGATGTGTTTCCTCCTCCTTATTCACGCTCACCAAGTGTTGGCTGTTGTCACTTTTTGATATTAAAGCATTTGTGAGGAATCATTGTACTTTAAAGTTGTGTTGGTTGCAGCAATAAATTGACTGTGAAAAGTCAAATCAGGAGAAGAAATCTGTTGCCTAAACAGGCTTTATATGAGCTGTGATTCAAATCATAGATGGTTCAAGATCATACAGAGTAACTGTAAGAAAGTGTTTCTGAGGGACACTAAAAAGTAGTGAACACCATCACAGTTGGGGAAATACCTGTTGTCACACCAAAAAATGTACATTTAAGCAATTTTTCCTAAGCTATTTAACAAATCTGGACTTCATTAACCTCACAAATCAAAAACTATGGCAGCGACAGGCGTCTCCCAGCCGTGTGCATCACTTTTCAGTGTCTTCCGGAAGCCATTTTCTTAGACGTCTTTTCAGATTGCTAATTTTTTTGTGTTTCCTGTATTTGCCGTTTTTCCTCTTCTTCTTCTTCTTCTTCTTCTTCTTATTCTTCTTCTTTATTTTGACTCAGGAAGAACTTAAGGCTAGACAAATGAGGATGAATTTAGGTTGAACTTTGAGATTCGCTCTTGCTCTCACGGTTTTACCATTTTATAGAGTCTATAAGTCTTTATTGACACTCTTTTGTAGAAACATCGACGGTGTGTAACGTTGACATTATGTTTTAATAAAATATGATATATGTTGGCATTTGAAATACAGCTAAATATGTCATCACCGCAATACTTAAGACAAAAATAAACAAACAAAATGTAATGAATTAAACAACACTGCTGTACCATCCTATACATCTTGCACAGGCATAATGGTCACAGATGGCCGTTAAGGATTACCATGTGTGCAGTTGGGTCCCATGCTGATACAGGCTTCAGCCTATCCATCTCTCTTATGTGCCCAGGCTTTATAAGCATTCTGCAATTTCCTGGGTTTTGTTTTGCTTGTTGACGTCACACACGGCCTACAAGCACTTGTGTGTAATGCTGTGCTCATCAACACAACGATGAGGGATTCATCAGAGAGATTATTATTATCCGATCCTGTGGGGGCCGCTGATAGTGATTTGAGGGATGTGTGATGCATTGGCAGCTTAATGATGTGTGCATTGCTATAGGCACACACACACACACATGCTAATGTTGTTCTCACAAAAGAACTCAACTTTATGACGTTAAGTGCTTTTCTTTACATGGAAAATAGTACTATGATTGCACGTGTATGCTATCGTTGTGGCTGAAGTTTTGCAAGTACACCTGCTTGTTTTCAGTGTTCACATTGTACATTTTTTAATATAGTTTCTGTAAGAGAGCGACGGCCTCCTGGGGCCTGTCCTCGTTGCTTTCCGTGGGGATGTCATGGTGATTAACGTGCAGGTATGTTAAAACAGCCAGTTGTCCAGTTCTGTTGCAGTTTAAAGCTTTAATAAACGCACCAGGGGAGAAATGGGGACCGCTGCAAAGCATTCTGGGAAGACTAGTGATAGATGACCTGAGCAGTGTTGTAGTTATCTTTTTTTCTAAAACTTTTATGACATGAAGTAATGATTTGTCAGCGCCCTTGTAGGGAAAAAGTCAGCTTTTGCAAGTACAGAAGAACAGCGTGTGTAATTATTCACCGTTGAAATGTCGTTAGAAAACAGTAAAGCGAGAATGAACACTTTATGGATATTCTTAGCCGGTAATTATTCTCTACGTGTCTGCTTCTCACTTCATTATTTTTAGCTCTACCTGCTCACTAAAGGTCGTCTTGTTGTTGTCCTTTTTTCTGCATAATGTGGTGGTTTTATATTCAGTTAAATCCTGACTGTGATGTTTTTCTAATTGGACATGTTTGTAGTCTCTGATAAGAGAGAAAAAGCTGGAGTGACACTGATCCTTTGCTGGATTGCAGAGACTTACAGACCCATGAATTTCTTCTGCGTTGAGTATTTTAATTTTAGCTTGAGTGAAATGTTCTCTCCTTCCCAGTAAAACCACAGTCTAATCTGATGGGCACTGAGCAGCTGCACTGGAGCAGATGGAGGTCAAAGAGTTAAGGGTCTGGTTCAAAGGCACCATATGAGACTGCTCTCACCCCACCCAGATTTGTTCTGCTGGCTCAGTGATGAAACTGCTTCCCCATCCTTTGGCCAGCACAGCTCACGTTACTTTACATGATAAAACAGGAGTTTTACATATGCAGTGTAATATATATAGCACACTGTAAAATAAGCTAACTAAGCTAATCACAGGTCTCCTGCAATAGGACTCATTCTAGGTGCGCTTCTGCATGTGTTTAAGTAGAAGTTGCATGTGTTTGTGTACTTGTGCAAGCCTGGACTCCTATCACTCTAAGTGGGATTCTCCACCACCTCTCGACAAAGTCAATATCCTCTGAACAACTCAGCCTCTCTTGCACCCATTCAGCTCGATTACCTCTGAGTAGAGATGCAGCGTTGCACCGCTGATGTCTCCTAATGGATCCCGACAACCACAGCCACAGGGGCCTCCAGTCAGACTCCAGAGCACCCAAGAAGTGATCGTACTTTTACAGGTTGAAACCCCCCCCCCCCCACCCACCACCACCACCACCACCACCACCGCTTGACCTCCATATGAACA
>JAQMCX010000021.1:11286914-11311486 GCA_029814765.1 Acanthurus leucopareius | reverse complement strand
TGGTATCATTTTAAATCACAATCTTGGCAGATTGTTGGGCGTGAAAACAGCTACTCCTCCACCTCCAATCATACCACCACCACCACCACCACCACCGCTTGACCTCCATATGAACACGGGAACAAAAGGCCGAGGTGCAGCACATGTCAAATAGAAGCCCACACACACATTCGCACGCACATGCATATAAAAGCTGGCCTCATATCCTAGTCAGTCTAATTAAACGCTGCGTTTGATGATGAAAGTTGGGTTGTGATGAAAGGGTGTGAGGGGTTCAGAGGTGCAGTGTGAATGCATCTGAGCACAGGATCTCTCCTCTACTGTTAATTAAAGCAAAACAGGGAAGTATTAAGGGCTCAACACCTGCATCTACTCACTTTGATTTCACTGTCAGTGAGGGAAAGTAACTAAATACACATATTTACCTGCTATACCTGAGTACAGTTATGAGGTACTTGTACTTTGATTAAGTGTTTCTGTTTTTGGCTGCTTATCTACTCCACCACATTTCACAGAAACATTTGAACCATTGCACTTTTTTTTTTTACGAATTAACTTCTGTTTTTATTATTAAGTAGTTTAGTTATTGAGTAGTAATTTATTCATGACAACTTTTTTGGCTACTTCTTTCTCTTGTTTTGTAGTATTTCACATATCTATGAGTTTTATGAGTGACATTTCCGTTTTAAAACTTCTTATTTAAAACAGTTGAACTTCAGATTAAGTTACATTGTTCCACAAAACTCTCAATAACCTGTTACACTAAAGCTTTCACTTACCTACAAATTACTAAGATATATTAACAGTTTTCTTTACATTGATTTATTATCCACAATGTATAAAGTTCAGACTGTATGTAGACATTCACGTACGTAGCATAACCAGCCACTTTATTTAATGCAAATAATTTTAAGTCATGATTAACTATTTTCATTAAGTAATTTTACATTCATACTTTGTTCCATTTGTATTTGTTTTACAAGATCACTCAAGAACACTTACAGCGACTTCTTTACAGTCTTATTACAAGTAGACACTCGGCCGATATTTAAAATTCTGAAAAATGCTCATATTCGAGAACGGTATAAAAACTGAACAGAATTTGTGCATCAGATCTTTGTTTTTCTTTTATTATCTCAATGATCATCCTATGACGCCCTCAGGGTTATCTCATGACTCGTACAGGGGGTCTGATCCCTGCAGTATGTTAGAAACCACTGGACTAAACCAACAATACATAAAAGTAGCCTCAAAAATGCTACGTACGTTGAAATGATTTTTGTTTATTAATAAATCAGTATGAACAATCCATATCCAATAAAATTACGTCATAAGGGGACATATAAAGTGACATTTTTCTGCAGATTCCTACTTTTAAGTTTGATACTGTAAGTGCATTTTGTTGATAGCACCTCTGTGCTTTTGCTTTCAGGACTTTTACACAGAACAGTGTTTTTATATTGTTGCACTAAATTAATGCTCTCAGTTATATAAACAACCTCTTCCATCAAGTGTGTCCTCTCTGTAGGATATAAAAGTTTGATATCAACTATTGCATAATACTGTGTAATTCAAGCCATATCACACACTTCAATACCAATGAGAATATGTCTTCTCTGCTAACCAGTACAGACGGCATTATCTCCATAATCGAATGTCCTCTCATCATGAAAAATCACTGTTCCCCTTAATCCGGTGAGCTTGCAGGAGATGCTGACGTTGCTCCCTGTACCATTTCTCACTAATGAGCTCATTCATGTTCCTGCTGGCTGAATGTTTGTGTGTGTGTGTGTGCATGTGTGTGTGTGTGTGTATGTGTGTGTGTGTGCATGTAGCAGCACATTTGCTCGTATGAAAGCGAAGCGTTTGATATCCTAATACCTCTTGATGTTTAATTCACTGAAGGGAAACAATCAGTGGAGGCACACAACAAATGATGTGATATATACGATATGGATTTACAACCATGTAAACAGGCAGGTCATGAAAACACACACATAAACACAAACACACCATCACCTGATATAACATCTGTGGGCTTAAAAACAGCAAAATATGTAAAAAAAAAAAAAAATCAGAATGGGCATGAAGGAATCTTGAGGCTAAAACTTGTTTCAAGCCTCTTCTAATATCAGTTTCCTGTTTATATTTGCTGCCTGATTTACAGCCTATAAATCTGTCTTGTATGTAATGAGGCTACAGTGTCTGAGCGTGATGGCCCATTAAACACTGACAGGCTGCTGCAGGTGGAGAGAGCAAGAGAGAGAGAGAGAGCGAGTCGTCATCCCGCTAATTAAATCAGTGATGGATCGTCAATGCAGGTGCCACTTTCTCCCTTTACAGCCATGACTGTGAAGACATAGATGAACCTAAAGACAACACACGCAGTTCTAGATGTCATTGCAAGTCTTCCCAGGTGTGTGAAATGTGAGCTGAATAGGGAAATAATAGTGAACGATGGTGATTGAGGCCATTGTGCTGTTTTTATATCAGCTTTCTTTGACTTTAGACAAGCTTTTTTTCTGTTATCTGCCTCTTTCCTTCTCTAACTCTTGCCCTCCTTCCTCCCATTCATTGTGTCGGCTGCTGTTTTCTGCTGTTGATGTATCTCGTGTCAGTTCTTCCACCCTCTGTCCTCTGTCTTCTTTTCTTTTCTACTGAGTCACAGCTTCATTATTGTTTTTATCAGTGTCAGAAGACAGATTAGTTCCTACAAGTGACACGATTGATCGTGTGAAGCCAATTTCCAGCCGGGACTCGGATGGCTGCCAGGGTCTGTATTTGAATAGCTTAGTGTGTACTTGTGTGTAGACTTGCAATCGTTTGTCTATTCGACACCAGATGACTTGAGCTGTTATTTAATATTCTTTTGAAGACTAAGAACCAGATATTCCCTTTAAATGTGGTTAGTCATAATGATTTCCTCAGAATAATCTTCCAGAAGATCTGTGACTTCAGCTGCTTTCAGCTTCGGTCTAAAACATTTATATTCTTCTTTGCTGCATTTTGTTCAATTGCAGTCCATCAATGTCCACTGAAATGCAAATGTCACAGGTGCTGCTATTCAGCCAGGCATACAAATGTCCACCTGATGCATATTGCTAACATTTAGCGTGCTAACATTTCTATAAGTATATATACATGTAGAAAAAGAGAGATAAATGTTAACATGCTAATATGCTAAATTTAAATGGTGAAAACGGCAAATAAACATATTATGCTTACTGTCCGTGTGTTAACGTTGTTATTGTGAGCTGTTAGCGTGCTGACTGAAGCATTTAGCTCAAAGCTGCTAACAAGAATGTAGAGTCTTGGGTTTCTTTCACCTCTCAAAAGTCTGTGAAGCAATAGAAAGAATGCTATAATTTTCCTTATGCTATGATTCACAGCAAATACTATGTAATACCAGCAGGGGTAGCGTGCAAAAATCAAACTTATTAAGAACAACCACCTTACTGATCATAAATGAGCTGCATTCAAACTGCTTTTAAGACACAAAAATGTCACTGAAACAATTGTTCCCAGTTTCAAATATTTTTATAGCTTTTTGAAGAGGCTCCACTTTGAAATGCATCATAGGTGTGACACAGCTACATCCATTGGACATGAAAAAGTTTGTTCATGCGTGTATTAAGAGTGTTAAACACACGCCTCCACTCAGCCTTGCTGCTCATTTGTGTGACCACCTGCAGTATTGCAGCAAAAACAATCCCTGCAGCCCCAAAAAAAACATTTCTCCCCACAGACCCCCATTATAAAAGAGACATCTGTTAAACTGTAGATGACACAGCTCCAACTGCAAACAAGGTCTGTTACTTCACTTTGCATTTGAAATTTTAATCTATTATTTTTTTTATGCTTGTGTGACTTTTCTTTGGGCCTGGAACAAAAAAAAACCCTGGGTTTCATCCCACCTCAGAGCACGTCTGTGGATTGAAAAAGTAAAACTATATTGTTCGTGTGTATTGGGCTGCAAAATGTGGAAGACAGGAATTTTTTGGGGGGGTTTTTTTGGGCTTACACGCTCAGCGAGCAAATTTCATCCAAATGACTGGATACAATCTTTGTGTCTGATCTTCTGTTCTTATTCACAGAGTTCGAGGTTATCAGTAGTCATCAATTTTGATCTGTTTTTCACTCAGTATTTCTATTTTTTTTTTATCAGTATTTATTGAAGTTGTGTAATATTAAGGATGAATACTCAGATGTTTTCTTTCCATCAGCAAATCTTCACATTCACATCCACAGTGTTGCCAGCATGTTTGGCAGGTGAAAGTTTGTCTCCGCATTGTGGACATGAGCCTGTCCATGAGGCCCACGGTGTCTGGCTGCCGGCTTTGATGCCACCCACCTGCACACCCACAGAAACACACACACACACACACACACACACACACACACACACACACACACACACACACACACACTCACACACAATCACAAATGCACAGCTGAGCCTCGTCTCCGACATCCATTTTCTGTCTTTGTTTGTGTTCAGATCTTTTGTTCTACATCTTTCTTTTCTTTATTTTACTCTTAAAATTCTGATGAATTCAGGATGACTTGGTTTGTTTTTCACCGTCTCTCGCCTTTCACACCAGAGCTTTAAGCTTTTGCCTTGACTTGGCTCAAAAGCACTATTTAATCTTTCTATGCCTTTTTCTTTTTTTTATACTGACAGATGAAGACACTCTGATAAAACCATTGATACAATACCTGGTGTTTGCCCTTCAGCAATATCGGGCAGACATTTGCCTGCTCAGTCACAGCTGTCAGCAGTGTGTGTTTGGACTCACCTGACAATGCTATTATTTCAGGATGTAGTTTTGACCCGGAGGAGTGACTGAATTATTTTCAGAAAATATTAATATCAGTTGTTAACATTCGTTCTGAGTAGAAACAATACCTCAAAACTGCTTTCATATAACATTTATAACTTCAATTGGAAAACCAATGCAATGTATTTATGTTTAGTTTATTTGGACAAACACAAACATATGCAAAAATGCACACACACACCCTTTTCTGGTACAGTTAATGCAGTGTAATGTTGAACTGTTCACCTGTCCACAATCAGCTGCTGTCTGGCTTTAAGTCTGTTTTATATAAAAGTCTGCTGCTCAATCACATGTTTATGGCTGACTAGTTAAATAATGACATACACAATCATGGTGAAGACAGTTCTGAAGAAAAGATTGATATTGAAGTCTTGTCCATTCAAAAATTACCCTAAAAAGCAAGATAAAATAATTTTCCTAAAACATTCTATGTGAGAAAATCCTTATCTGAGTTTAAAAAGCCTTGCTTCATCTCACGGTTTGATGTGAGTTTGCTGAGCCTCCCCTCTCTTGATCTGTTATATGTGATCAAAATGTGGCAAACAACACTGATGTTTATGGGTTTATAAACCAAGAGGGAACAACTGAGAAGTGCCATACACACCGTCTCCTCTTTCATTTCGAGTGCTGAGCTTCAGCCTGGGAGAGAGGGAACATTTCATCACTGTGTGAGATTGCTCCA
The DNA here is from genome assembly GCA_029814765.1 of Acanthurus leucopareius. NCBI lineage: Eukaryota > Metazoa > Chordata > Actinopteri > Acanthuriformes > Acanthuridae > Acanthurus > Acanthurus leucopareius. The sequence continues at coordinate 11,305,966 of JAQMCX010000021.1, read as the reverse complement.
TGGTGTTTGTTTCTCGATGAGTTTTTTCCTCCATTCGGACTTCCTGTATAGTTGTGATGCTTTTGCCTTTCATGTGCAGGCATGAGGAACGTGCACACACTTGATTTCATAAAGCCATAGCCATTTTCTCCCCACTTGTTTTGCTCTTTCGCTCTAATGTTTGCTTTCTCTCCACTGATTTCTCAATCCATCACTGAGATTTCACTAAACCATTATCACCATAGCAACTGTACAGTTGTTCACGGTGTTCCCCCAAGCCCCTCATCCCGACACACACACACACACACACACACACACACACACACACACAGTATGATTCTGGTCTTTTTGTTTTAATTGTAGTTTTAGAGTTTATTTTGTTTGTTGATGTTTTTGAAAGATTTCATTGCTCACAGTGATGTCTGGGGAACGCTTTGCGAGTTTGTGTTTGTGTTTTGCAGAAATAGTTCCACTGACTGTTTGGCAAAACAACAAATGGAGGAAAAACTCCCTGATGGAGCTCCACCAAAACAAATCACTGAAACAAATCCAACTTGTTAGTTTGTTTATCCTAAATACTTAAAGGTTCAGTTTATAGGATTTTGAAAGGATCAGTGGGCAGAATATAACAAAAACGGTATAATACTCATTAGTGTGTTTTCTCTGCTGTATATGCCGACTGAATACAAGAATCATTGTGTTTTTCTGTTTTTTTAAGAAAAAGTCTATCATATTTACATTATCTCCTCCTGAGTCCACTACTTTGCACCATATTGCGCTGCCATGTTTCTACAGCAGCCCAGAGCTGACAAACCAACCAATCACAACCTTACAATCTGCAACTGCTCCTGAATCCTCAACACTGGACCTTTAAAGGCTTTTTACATGACATTTTGAACAATAATTCAGAAGCAAACAACCGCTGGCTATGTAAAGATACAGTGAAAAGAAGGCGTCCTGAACAGAGGATGAAGTCACACTCTGCGTTTGTTGTAATCAGAGCTCCTCTCTTCTTTGTTTGGGTGGCCGGTCCAGCCATGAATGTTAGACCATGGAGGGACCCTCCAAGCAGCATTATAAAACCAATATGAGAGTGCAAAGGGCATCAATTTTTGTCTACTTAATGCTTATTTTGTTTGATCTTTTAGGTTTCTATCATTGGTAAGAAAGCTAACAAGTCTCTAGTTATGTTGCATTAATTTTTTGTCACTTGGCAGATTGTAGAAATAGAAGTTCATCAAAGTAAATATGTTACTTATGGAAAAGCAGCATATAGAGCCATTATATTTCTACATCTAAGTAATTAAATTAAAACTTTATTTCAACTAAACCAGTGATTGGTGGAACCATGGAAAAAGGAAGCTCACCAAAATGGTTTTGTTATTTTGTTTCCATAGTTTTCCATAGTAGTTTGAATAGTGTGTTTTGTGATGATCTGCCAGGTAAAATGACCACTTTTTATCAACAAAGTAGGATGTAAACATGAATTTACAGTTAACAATGTTGTTATCTTTTATAATGATTGGTAGAGCAGCATTTATCTGGATTCAGAAGCCTTGCAGAAATGCAGTGTGTTGCTTGGAGACACTTCAATAGGCAGCATATTAGACAAAAAAAAACCATCCTCTGGTCACTTTGTCTTCGTAGTCTTTAAACCAATTTGTACGAAGCAGAAGTCAAAGTTGCTCAGAAGGGTCACTTGTTAACCAATTAACCTCAGAAATGACTCAAATCAACCTGTCACTTTCACTTTTTCCACTGATGATTTTTAATTAGTATCAAGATATTGTTACCTCGAGTGTGCTTGTCAATGCCTGGCTGTAATTAGCCGAGACTCCCGTTTGACTCACTGTCACTTTGCTCCCATCATTGACCTCTTCTTCTGCTTGATGTTGCTTTCATTTTGCTCCGAGGGGTAAACGGCTTTGTAACTTATAAATATGATAATCTATTAATGTTTATAAGTCACGTGTTCATGTTTCTTGTAACAGGCATAGCCTTTGTCTGCAGAGGGAGATAAACAGATCACCTGGAACAAACCCAGAGGGAAAACTCTGTGTTGTGCCTGATGTGTGCATGCATGTTTGCATGTGCATTTAAGTGAACTGACATGACAAAAGCAAGGATGAGTTTACTTCAGGCTTTTTACCCATGAATGGGTTACTTAACGACGTTACCAGGCCCAGGGGTGCAAAGGGCCCTTAAGCCACAGTCTCTGTGCGACGAGACTCTTCTGAGCATTTGTTTCAGTGTCAAAGAGCTCAGTCTTTTCTAATAAAACATGTCTGATGTCATCATGGCAGTTTCAAATGGAGAGTTTCTGCAGAACTTTTAGGCTGCATGTTAACACCATGCAACAGTGATCCTCTGATTCTGCTGAAAGAAATCAACAAACATCTACAACTGTGTCTTCACTTGAATTTCATGTGGCTGTGGGCCAAGATGAAAGCTGCCAAGGCTGCTGCCTCTTCAAGTGGTTCCACATTAAAATATAATGCATTTTATTCTGTTTGATGTGTATCAAAACAAAGAGAGGGACTGGCTCGACTTGCCGCCATTATGCTGAGTCTCTTAAAAAAAAACCTTTATAAGGAGTTGCAGCAGAAGTTCACTGAATTCACATTCAGGATAAGTAAAAGTTCTTAATGTCACAACCTGAAATATCTCTGTGATTTAGTGCAATGTTGCTACGTTGTTGTAGTGTTACCAAATAATTTATGTGCTTAATACTGAGATTTCCCACTAACAAATAAAACCAACAAATCATAAATCTGCTTAGTACTTTGTGGGCCTTTCAAACGTAAAGGACACCCTTTATAATTGTTATAATGCTGCACATAAGAGAGGCTTGTATCCAGTGCAGGGTTTGCTTGCTGTAAGTGCATTGGAGGGTTCTTTTGTAGATGTTTTTTTTTTTTTTTTAAATCATAGTTTCTGCTTTTTAGAGCATCAGGAGACTGATGATTTGGGGTCAGAAGAGGTCAGACAGAGAAACAAAGGAGAAATTTTTTTTGGGCGTCTGAGGAGTTGCTCACTTTTGGTTCTAATATGCATCTGAGCCTTTCCAGCTTTTTGCACCTACACAAAGCTCGGAGATGGCCTGAAGGGGGTGGGGGGGGGAATAAATGCAGGCATGCATGCAATAGTGCACTCACATAAACATGCTGAGGGCACTGAACAGATTACAGTATGTCTTCACACCGAGCCTCTTCGTGCAACGGGCTGCACTGAGCTGAGGGCTCAGGATGACTGTGAGTGGAAACCCTGCCATTTTAATTTCGCCCATTGTTCCCAGAGGAGGGGGGGGGGGACACAGACAAAGAGACAATGACAACAATGCAAAAGAAGGAAAACATTTAAAGGGAGATGAGAGAGTAAGAAGAAAAAGATTGCTGTGGAAGTGAAAAGCGTCCAGGGTTTTGTAGTCCAGGGACTTGGCGGGGAAGGGAGTGAGGTGGATAAAAGTCAAAGAAAAAGAAGAAATGGAGAGCAGGGAGATTTTATCTGCTGTTGCTGTCTAAGTCCCTGGTGTCTGCTGTTCGTTCTCTGTTAAGATAAATTCAGTGTTCCCACAATTGAAAAGTTACAAAGAATAAGTGTTCATGCGTTAAGAAGGCGAAAATAGTTTGCAGACGGCGGGAGACCCAGGAGAGCAGACACGAGGGGGCATGACCACCACGCCATCTGCTTTTTTTTTTTCTCAAGAAAATCCTCTAGGAAAGGCTGGAGGAGAGAAGCAAAAATAGACGAGCTCACCAAAATGAGAACATGCTAATTAGACTTTTTCGGGGACCCTCACGCCACTGACTCACTCCCCTGCCAATCACACTCCAAACACTCAACAACTTCCTCCTCTTTCATACACAGACTTTCCTTCAACATCTATCAGTTGCTTAGTTTTGTACATTTGAAGAAAAGGCCTTTTTTTTTAACAACGTGGGCCCACTTACTCAGTCAGCAGCCTGAATAATTACACATGCAGCTATGCTAACACGTTTCAGCATGATGGAGGTGGCTCTGGTGGGGATTTACCCACCTTCATTTGCAGGTATTTAATTAGAGTTTCTTCTGTGGTTATTTTAAGAACAAGCTGATATTAACTATCACGGTACTGACTGCAGAACATATGGATCAATTACCAACAAATGAAACTTTGCCATTTTGATGAACATCCGCAAATAACCGTAGATGGATACTTTAAGAGTTGCTGAAAACATCTCTTGAGAAAATATTTCTTCTTCAATGTTTTCCAGTTTCTGTTCACTAAAATAATATTTTTTAAAAACTTATCAGAGCATCAATCCCCAGTTTCTCATCAGCTGGGTTTTTGCTCAGTCTCAGTGCCAGATGTTCAGGCCAAGATAAACAGTTGCTCAGTTACGATGCTCCCGGCACCGCACAATCACTGTGCCTTAATAACATTTGTAGACTGAAACAGGGGGGATGCTGGGAAGGCGTCCAGGATGACAAGATGGAGAGAACTGACACGAACACAAAAACACCCAGACCGTACACATTCCCACACACCGATAACAGCTTAACATTTCCTTTCCATCTAGATCCTTCTCTTTTTTCTTTCCTTTAATTTTCATTCTTTACTTCTTTATTTCTATCTTTTTTTTCCTTTCTTTCTGGTTTATTAATTACTCTGGTGTCATTTGCTAATCATACAGGTAAAACAAAACTCCCATACATAAGAATTAGAGTGAAGTGCAGTTAGTTGTGATAATGAGGGAAAAAAAACTCAGATCTGTTAGGATGCTCTTTGCAGTCATTTGTTCCATTAATCTCAAGAGGAGACGTTAAGCAGTCGAGTGATGAGCAGATGCTGTAAGAAAGGTCCATTTATATTCCCACTGACAGAAATGTTGTAAAAGCTCTAAAATTATTACATTTTATTTCCTGCTGTCAATGTAGCATGACAGTTCAGCTTACACGCCATACATTTTTTCACACACATGCATCTTAGGCTCATGCATGCATCGCACAGAGCTGACTGTAAATGACTGCGTCTGTCGTAAGCTGCAGAAAAACCCATGTCGAGACTCATATTCTGAATGTGTTAATGGGAAAAAAGGTGTTTTGAATAAGGCCTTTTATAATTTTTTTAAAAGGAATATGCTGTTTACATAGCCTGTATAAAATTCTGAATATTTCATACTTGGAATAATAGTGGAAAAAATGGCGCGTGTAAAAGTAATCTTTGTAAATGGTATTCATGTAAAATGACAATGAAGATATGTCTTTTGAAAAGCTTACTGATGTCTGATATTTTGTCATTTTTCTGTCTTTGTCGCCCAGGACCCAAGAAGCAAGCACAAGTTCAAGATTCACACGTACGGCAGTCCCACCTTCTGTGACCACTGTGGCTCGCTGCTGTACGGTCTCATCCACCAAGGGATGAAATGTGACAGTGAGTACACAAAGACAGTGTGTGTTCATGACTTAGGCCTGTTCATTTTTTTTTTTTTTTTTTTTTTACTGGAAACACAAGTCTAAAGAAAAAAGAAAAAGTCTGTGAAAAAAGAAACCCTGTGAAACTTAAGATAAATCTCCAGTTAAACAAACTGGGAGTCCAGATTAAATACATATATATTCTTTAACAAAAAAGTCTTTATAGGGATCCATTCAATAAGTGTCAGACACTTAAAATAAAAACTGCAGCCTGTGAGTTGCAAGGAAAGCAGTTTTAGTGGACGTAGTAAAGATGGTCTTAGTTGCCCAAAAGGGGTTGCATTGCAGCCACTGCAGCATTGTCGTGCCACTCTGAAGTGATCTACTGGAACAATTATGAAGCGTTTGTAATGTACCAGTTAGCTGCACAACTAAAAATGTAAAAATATGTGCAAAGTTTAAAATACAATAATTCCCTTTTAAGGTGAGGGTTAGGGTTAGCAATTAGTGACTACATTTAAGGTAGGTCTGCAGGAAACTAATACAAATCTATGTACATTCCACAAAAGTGACCTGCGTGTGTGTGTGTGTGTGTGTGTGTGTGCCTGTGTAAAATATGCTGTGCTGGTTTCCGTCCCACAGTAGAGTCAGTTCTAATGAGAACAGATGGGAATAGACTGGTACTGTACTACACTCAGCCACATCTGCAGCCCAGGCAGAATTCACTCTCCGGCCTCTCCGACTCCTCTCTCTGTGCTCCCATTCTTTCCACCCACACTCCCCTCCTCCCTTCCTTCTTTGCATGTATGACCCCAACCAGCCCTGTGTTTTTCTCATTTTAATTCTCATCTTCATCCCGCTTCATCTCTTTCTTCCTCCTGCTTTCGAAATTTTTCTCTCCTTCCTCCCACACATCTTTCCCCTCCTCCTTTTCCTCCTTATAATGTCGTCACTCGTGTCCCTCTCTCCTCCTCTGTATCCCTAACTGTAAGTCGTCTTCATCCATCACCCTCCCTCCCTCTCTCCTCCTCTTACTCTGTCCATCCATCTGTGAGTCTCTGGTGGTGGCCTCATCGCAGATGGTAATGAGAGCACACCAGAACAAATTGATGCGGGGAGGCCTTCGCCATTACGAACTGCTTTCCCCTGTCTCTCGTCTCTCGTCCCTCCTTGTCTCCCCACAGCATCACATCCTGACAAGCCTGCTGAGTGAAGGGGAGAATGGGGGCGCGCAGACGAGATGGATGGCTGGATGAGGGAGGACAGAAAATACTAAAGTTAGAGGGCAGAGGGGGACAGAGGAGGAAACGAGGGAGAACAAATGTCCTCTCTCCCCTCTGGTCTCTCATCTGTTTGGCTTTGTCGAAGTGTGTGTGCATGTGTGTGTGTGAGGCAACAAAAAAGAAGTCACATACAAAATAATTTAGATACGTTTTGTCCATATAAAGACAAATCAGCTTCTATCTTGTTATGGCAATATTAAGGGGTTATGTTTATAAAATTCAGACCACATTTCCCATCAACCCTCCTGCTTTATACAAAGAAAAGCCTTCAAATTAATCTTTTCATCTCACTGCTCCTGCTGTGCATACACTGAAAATACAAGATCCTCCTCCATCTTTTTATCATATCAAGCTAACTCAAACTTAGTGGGGCACCAGGAGGCTGCTGGTCCGTTTGATGGTGAACTCATCAGCTCACAGTCATTCTATCATTTCTATGCTTATGTGTTGATTACTTATTGATATTCAAGAGCTGCACAGCTCTTCTGAGGAAAGCAGTTTCTATTTTGATTGCAGCTTTTACTCATCAAAAATAGACATTTGTGAGCTGAATCATCTCCAAAACAAATCTTTTTGCCACATTGGGTCTGCAGCCTTGTGTGTGTCTGTTTGTGCATCCAAAAGGAAAAAACATCAGTGAGTCCATGTGTCATAGACTCATTCTTACTACTCTAAAACACTGCACAGGCATTGAATTTAGTGTAGTAAATTGTGAGAATTCCTATGGAAAGCTTCCAAAAGATTCACACTCAAGGCCGGTCTTCATCAAAGTGATAAAATTTTTAACTTCAATCCGACAAACCTGTGAAAAACAGATTTATAATGTTTCTTCTGACTTGAAAAAGCTGCTGAATCGAAGAGAGCTCTCATCTTCTCATCATCTCTAATGATGGTGTGTCGGCTGCAGTACGAACTCAGTGGTGAGCAAACACCCTCTAAGACACGTCTCAGAATGACTGTACAATATGTCATCGGTCATGATGAATAATGTCATCTCGAGCAGTATGTGTAATTCATAATAAGGTTATATTAGCCTGCAGCTGCTGCAAAACCCACATTTGATATTTTTGTATCCCCAAAAGGTTAAAAAACAACGTAAACCACGCTGATATTGATTTTACTTGCAACATTTTCCACATTTCTTCACCCTCTGCACTAAATTACCATCGTTATAAGATTTCCCTGCTCCACTAGGCTTTTCTTTTTGTTTCCATCTCAACCAATTTCAAATGATTTCCTCCATATTTCTGTGTTTGAACATTAGATTGTTGTTGATTTTTACGGAATAATTACTCATCAAGATATTAAAGTTTTCACACGAACAAAATTAACTAAAAAAAGAGTTTGGTTTTCCAAAGAATGAACAGAACTACATACCGTATATGAAGCCTTATATCTCACTGGATGTTTCTGCTCCGAGCATGTGTAATTCCTCTTGTGATCTCCAGAGATCTTTAATTTTTCTTCTACAGTCTGTTTTAAGTTACTTGGTTGACCTTCACATTTGTGAAGAACCTTTCTAACTTCTAACTTGTCTCTTTTTGGCACAACTTCAGGTGTATTTAGTACAAAACTTTTGTTTGATGGTGTGAAATAGTCTTTTTAAGAGTCTGATTTCATTTATTTTATCTATTATTCATAACGTTTTTTTGTTCACTGCACTTATTGAACACAGCTCTGCAGAAAATCTTCTTCTTCTTCTCACTCTTTGCTGTCGCTGTGATTTCTGTAAAGGTTAAATTAAGTTTTGGTTCCCCATCATGTCGTACCATGCTATCTTATTTTCAGCACTTTCTTCACAGGCACAGTATTTTCCACATAAAAGTCTGTCACAAATTGCAAGAATCTTTTTTAAAAAATTCAGCGTAATGTGCACATGAACACATTTTTCCTTACCTGTCATTGCTCTATAGGCACGATCCACCTGCAAATGCAATGAGAGAAGACAGGCTTTTTACTGTTAAAACCAGATGACTCATGACTCTGTGTCCGTCCGTCTCTTTCCAGCTTGCGACATGAACGTGCACAAGCAGTGTGTGGTCAACGTGCCAAGCCTGTGTGGAACGGACCACACGGAGCGTCGAGGTCGCCTCTTCCTCAAGATCGAGGTCAGCATGGACAGGCTACACGTCACAGGTTGGTCTCAGGCTCCGTCGGTGAGTGTGTGCTTCTGGGTTGTGCAGCACTTGAGGCTGCTTAGTCTCAGAATGACGTGAGCAACAGGCTCCCTGATGTGACTGCGAGTGGTTGATTTTCAGACCTTTGAGAAAAATCTCTGGGTTTATTCATATTCATATCTTTGGGCTACTATGAGTGGCTTCAATTTGTGTAATGAACTATTCAGAAAAATGTATTTATTCCGTCAGTAGCTAGACACTCACTGTAGCTGTCACTCGGTCGTTTGCTGAGGGGAGACTGCAAGGTTTCTGAGGGACAGTTTCTGAGGAACCTGCACCTTTAATATGCTGAAAATATACTTTTCCTCAACAGAGGGAACTGTCATTTGTTGGTGCAAGTTTAAACAGTCACCAATGTTTTTTAGCTTGGATATTATATTAAACTTTATTTCATTTTAGGAGTTGTGAGACTTTAATTGTACATTGATGGTGTTAGGTGAAACTGGCATCATCCTCCATTTGTCTCATTATCTTAAAGTGAATATCATAAATGGCAAATAGCAATCCTAGAGATTATTTAGGACATGTGACCTCTTTTACTGACATAAAAGCCCTTTACTCATACAAAGAAACAATATAAGAAAAAGCTGTAAAATGTGTCTCAATGACACCCTGTATTATTTAATTTCAGTCAAAGAGTCCAATTGAAAATTAAAATGTCATAAAGACCAAATCAGTAGTTTATTTTTGTGTGAAACGTGTTCTGGAAGTCAGCAGAGAGTCAAGCAGAAAGCTACAAAAGGACTGCAATGTGAATGCTCTATTGGACCCTATTTCTTCTCAGGAAACAGCAAAAAATAACCTTCAATTGAGTGGATTTGGTGCTTTTCCTGATACATCAGTGAAGCCATCAGGTGCAGCATCAAGGACTGCTGCAAAAAAAAAAAAATAAACAGTGCAAAACCAGTTTTAAATAGGAACAAAATGAGGTAGATAGACAGTAAAGTCTAAAATGTTACAGTGGTTGGACACTGCAGCACCAAACAGTGAAACTTCAATTGAATCTTTAACCAAGCTCAAAATAAGATCAAACTGTAACTTCGCAAGAAAAGAAAAAAAAATAACAGAGAACTCTAACAAACAATGCAGGATGCATTTGTGTCAGCAGAAGAATGAAGTCATGACTGCCTTCATAACCCCTGTGTGTATTTTCAACGCCTCTAAATTGTCCTGTCAGTCAAAAACAGCACCTGGAGTGGACGACTCCGTGGTGTTAAAACCCCTTTGGCAGGGAGAGAAATGATTGCTGGGTCACTTCCACAACCTCTCTGTCTGTCACACACACACACATACACACACACACACACACACATGGCTGGACAGGGGTGGTCAGAGAATATGAGTGCTGAGGCCGATAGAGTGTTTTTAACTCAGTGGGTGTCAGACTGGAATAACCAGGCGCAGCAGTAACAGAGTGGCAGATGTGATTGACTCGGAAATATATTGCTTTAATAAAAATGTGTGTTTGTTTGTTTGTTTATGGTCTCTCAGATGATCAGAAATTCAAGAGGAGAGGAAGTTGTATTCACAGCAGTCTTACATAATTTGTTCGCCCTGCTTATATTGCTTTTTTCCCAGTTTATTATGTTGCAGCCTTTTCATTTTTATCTCATGCCGTACACAGCATCCAGTATGTCTTTGTCTGTTTTACTGCTCAGGGTCTGTGATGTGATGACCACCGTCAGCAAGGACGAGGAGATGATGCAGAATATTACCAGTGATGACAGTGGTGGTCTCATTGACATGGTTACCTCAGTCGTTTCACATGAGGCTAAATAGACACAAATGAAACGAACTGTCTCACATTCATGGAAAAAGTGAGCTCTCCCTCCTCTGACCTTGTGTTGTCCTTCTTTTCATGTGTACATACCGAGACACCCACCAGTGTTCCAGTGTTTATGAAAATGTTGCTGCTTCTTCACTGTGGCAACATCAAGTAAATGTACAACGCTATGCTCTACTGCATCTACTACTAGAAAATAAAATTCTGGACCTCGCTGTCTGTTTTGCTTTCATCATATGGCTGCTCTGGCTGTCTTTAATAGAGCTGCAACAAGTTGTTGGTTTTTTTTTTTACGTTTGTCAAAGTGTCATTTTGCAGAGAATATTAAAATTGCATCAGGGTATTCCAGGAATCTTCAAATTGCTTTTTTATGTGCAGTTTATGATCCAAAACTCAAAAGATAAATATTTACAACATTAATAATAGTAAGTAAAGAGGGTAGCAAAGCAAGGAAAGTCTCTTTTTGAGAAGCTTCAGCCAGAGACAGCCAGTTTGGCACTTTTGCTTAATAAACAACTTGAAAAATAAATCTGGTACCTGATGGCCAACTGAGTTGAATAAATGGCCAAGATTTCAGCACTAATCTTTGTAATTCTCATTTTGTGTAAGCTTGTCGCTCTTTCATTGATTTTTTTGGCCACTTGGGGGCAGTGGACTGAGCTGTTAAGACACAATATAAGGATTCAAGGCAAATTTGTCAGGTGGAAGTTGCTTTTTTTTAACCCTTGCAGATATTCAGCACCATTAAAATGTTTTTTCTCTTTTTTGCTATCTGTTGCACTAACTGCTGAATGCTCTGATTACCAGCTCATGCAAGCAGGTATAATTTTAAGTTTTGTCTACTGAAATGCAGTGAAAAAGTGAACCGTTAAAAACAAAAACAGTGAGCTTGAAGATGCTACAACACTCCATAAAGCTGCAATCACTGGTATATTTATGTGTGTGTGAATTAATATAGGAGTTACCTTTCATAGTGCATATAGTAATTTAATCCATTCTTTTGACAAAAATATTGATTTGTGTAGCTTTAAGGGTTTTTTATAATCAGAATCAGGTTAGTTGCCAAAGAATTTGCTAATGTGACTGCTGTATTTTTTTGGTGCACAACAATGAACAGTTAAGGAAAAAGCAAGAAAAAACAAATACTGGTAAAGTAAAAACTCATATAGTCATAATAATAAAATGGAAAAGAAAATGATTAAATAACAGTATATTTGTACATATGTGTGTGTTAATGTTAAAGACATAAAATTGATCAAGGGATTTGCACATTTCTTAGCATTGAGTATAAAGAATACGTACGATGAACCAAGATAATGATTTAAAAAATGTTAGCGTGAATAAAACTCTCTCTTTTTTTTCTTTCCCCGTCTCTTAGAAAAATAATATGTGAAATAAATTCATGATGATCCACGTTAGATTGAAACCACTAAAAGGTAGAGTAGGAAGAATGAAAACGATGGTTCAGTTGAGACAAAGCGTGGACTGTGATTGACAGCATGTGTGCGGAAGAAAGAGAAATGAAGATAAAGATCAATACAGAGAATGATTCAGGAGGGAGTGAGGGCAGAGGAAGTGCATGTTCTGCAGTGTTTTGTTTTGACTTTAGATGTCTTTCCTCTCTCTAATGGCAGCGGTCTGAACAGTGGAGCCTCAGCTTGTTCTCCGGCTCCCCTCTGGCTCCCACAGACATGTAGCAGGCCTTTGTGGTTCACCGCACTGATGTGAACTTGATTATATCTTTCTGTCGAAGGAAACACACACACACACAACTCCTGGTCTCTCTTTCTCTTCATAACCCTCCACCTCTTCTTTTTTTCCCCCTTTAGCTCTTCTCTTCATCCCTTCTTTCAATATTGACATTTCCTGTTATCTTCTCCTACCTGTTCCTCTGAGACCTCAGCACGTCTCCTCTCCGCTCGCGTCATCCATTTTCCATCTGTACCTGCTAAGCTCCAGTCCATTCAGTCTTGTTCTTTTTATTCTTTTCTTTTCTTCCTCAATAGATAAAAATCTGTCCTTGATTCTATCATCCTCTGTCTATCACTTGTTTGGAACCGTTGCTCTGTCAAGTGACTCTACTTTTTCTTTCTGGTTTCAACAATCATTTCTTCTCATTCTTTTACACCTAAAGTTCCATATGCTCTTCCTCTACCTTATTCAATAAGTCTGTCTTTTCTCCATCTGTCCTCGTCTTTTTTCCTCACTGTTTACCCCCTTCATCCTTCTCTTACCCTTCTCTCTGAGCGACATGTCTTCTAGCAAAAGCGACATGTAAATCTTGTGGGCATGCGCAGAAGGTTGCGCTGAAGTATAAAAGAAAGGTAAACATGCAAATGTCCCTCCATGACCTGCCTAGATAGACACACACACACACACACACACACACACACACACACACACACACACACACACAAACGCACGCACGCACACACACACACACACACACATACATACACATACACACTCAGGGCATCTGAGGATCAGGCCGGAGTGAGCACACAGCGGTTTACTTAGGGTGAGATTTCCCACTGCTGACATGCTTGCCTTAGGTTTAAGGCAAGAATACATTTTTTTCCTCCAGTGACTTAACTCATGGCTCCACTGGCCCTGCCATGCAACTGAATTTATTATTCCTGATATCAGGCTTTTTATTCTTGGAGGCTTTTGACTGTATGTGTGTCCATTAATATTATTTATTTTGTTCCGTTCCTTTTTTACCCTATGTAGAATTGACAATCATCATTACCATTAAACAGTTTAAAATGTTCAGAACACACTAAAACACTTTAATTTTTCGCAAAGATAGTATTTGTGTAGCATTCATGTATTTGTCAACAATTGTTCATCCTGCAAAAAATTAAGAAACTAAATAAAACTTGAAATAAGGCAGGATGGAGACAAGGACATAGAACCAGACAGCAGAAACAGGATCAGGATACAGAGACAGAGACTGCAAACAACAACAAACTGACAACCACAGAGATTTATACAAACTGGGAGTAATGAGACACAGGTGGGGTAATCAGCACAGGTGAAACACATTAGGTTGGGGCAGGTAATCACAAAAGGAAGGAAACTTAACAAGACATGAAAGAATGATAGAGACAAAACACAGGGTTGACAAAATAAAACAGGTAGAAGAAGATATTAAACACTCGGAAAAGCAAAAAAAAAAAAAACAGCACATGACAAAAACTTCACTGGTTTTTGAAAAACCCTGTTTCATTTAGTAAAAAAGGCCACATGTTTGGCCTTTCATTCTGAGTAATTGGTGAATGCATTCTAAAGATTAAAATATTCAAAATCACTAAAACCTTTATTAAGTCATTAAGTCTTTGGTTTCTTACAGTTTTGAAATCAGTAAAAATTTGATCATCTTCTGTCATGCACCAGAAAAAAGATAATTGTTAGCTAACCGCATAGCTAGGCTGCTATCTTGAACACGAGACAAATCAGGCTTCATATATTTACACTTCATGTTTCACTTTTAAATTAAAAGAATGAAGATTTTTGAGATAACGTAGTTGAAATCAATGCTTTTTGAACGCGGTCATTGAAAACTTACCCAAGTCCATAATTTGAGCCGCTGACATTAGCCTACATTATGCTGCATTCAGGATTACACACAGGGGGTAAAATACAACATAGAGTATACGTGCTACTGGGACTATTTTCAACATAGTTAAAATGTCATAGCACTGGCCTTCACAGTAATTCAAAGCATCTACTGTAGTGAGTTAGCTACTTAGTTGGACGTGCTAACATTTGTTGCTTGGCCTATTGCTACAAATGCTAAAAAATTCTACAAATGCTACAAAAGCCCCAAAAGCTTAACACTTAGCTGCCTTGTTGAATCCTTCTTTAAAGACTAAAGTTAAGTGTCTTACTCAGCTGAAAAAATTGCTTTTGTTTTGATGTACTGTATATTGTTACTAGGCGACACTGTACAGTATTTTGTTCTGCTTTTGCCTGTCATCTTAACAGCTCTTATTATCCTTCAACCCTTTCAATAATTCAATCAAACCATCACTCATTGAAAAAATACTCATGTGCTCAGTGAAATTTTGCACCACTCATGCCTCACTGAAGAGACTATCATTCACTACTAAAACCCAGCACTTTCCTGATTTTCTTAAAAACAACCACACACACACAACATAGAAATCTTTTCGTCATTTTGGCTTCCCTTCTTCCTGCAAAGTGTGTGTGTGTGTATGTGTGTGTGTGTGTGTGACGTCTGTATTCAGATCCCTGGCAGTGCACCGCAGGGATCCATCCAGCTCCCATTTGGCCTTGCAGCTTCCCCCCCAGATTATCAGGCATTCATTGGTTGCACATTGCATTGTTATGCAACAACACATTTGAATTTCAAAGCCTTTTCAGGAGATTACACTGTTGGCCCACTGCAGCCCCGCACGCACCCGCCCCGGGATCTAGATGTGATGTCATTTTTAGCTGTGGCATAATTTCATTGAGCATACATACAGTTCAGATACAGAGGATAATGATAGCTTGCACGTGTGTTTCATCTTCATTGTCTGTTTCACAGCGTGCTTACGTTTCCAAATAATATCTTAATATCTGTCTTTGGGGGATGATAATGTGCAGACTTCATTTGAAATTGCATTCATTTCTTTCTGTTAGCATTGAAGTCAGGGTATTAGCACTTTAGAAAAATTATCTTAAATATGTATTTATTTGCAAGAAGAAAGAACTTGAACTTTGTCATTACTTATCAATGCAAATGATTTAGACTTTAAAGGTGTCATTGCACTTTCTTTTGTTTTCTTCGTTATTTTTGTTAAAGCAGAACATTTTACTTCCATGTGCTCCGGTGCACGATGGTTGTAAGACAGCAGCAGGAGTGAATGCACGCTGAGAGTTTTGCTTTTTCTGTGATGCGCAATGTAAACAGCAGCTTTGTTTCAGTGATGGCAGAATGGCCAAATCTCTAATTGAGTAATCAGACATATAATCTGCCTTTTCTGCCCGTATCATGCCTGTTTCACCCCTCTAATGTTATCAGGGAGGAGGGTACAGCAGGCAAGCAGCTCTTGTTGTATCTAAGCAACAACAGACAGTGGAGATGGTCCTTGATCGCTGCTGCTGATGAGTTTTCATTATGTATGTGTGTGTGTGTGCATCAGTGAGAGAAAGACAGTGAAGGAGAGACTGTCCGTGTGCACAAATACATATGCACCTCTGTCTGTCACAGAGCTTTTGCAATTTTATCTGTTTTTCTGGCATGTTTTTTTAATATATGTGTGTGTGTGTTTCTGCCTCATAAGTGTGTTTGCAGGCTTGTTGAAGTTGCCTTAGCGTTGTTTGGCGCCAGCGTTGCCATGGAATTGACTGATGCCTTTAACGCTGCCACAGCCAGCAGAGGGGAGGATTTAGATGAGAACGTGGGATGCTAAGATTTTCCTTTTGCTTTGCATACTTTTTTTTATGTGTATGAATATTTTGTATCAGGGTGTGCGTGTGTGTGTGTGTGTGTGTGTGTGTGTGTGTGTGGGCTATTGACTGAGAGCGAGACAAAAAGTCAGGGAGGGGGATTACTGAACCTAAGAATTTGTATTGGATAAGGAATGAACTGTGAGGTTGAAGCAACACATTCATGAGCAAGGTAAAAGCTACTGACACTGGCTTTTTTTCTGTCAGATAAGCAACTTAGAATGAGAGACCTATACTGCCCTCTACTGCACCACACTGGAAGAGCAAGAAAAACTGCTAAGAAAAATTATATTACCACCTTACTGTCGTTTTTGTTTTGTTTTGTTTTTCCTTTGTGGTAAAAATCCTTTGGATTTCTTTTCATTTGAGAATTAAATTGTTTTTGTGTTTAGTCTCAGCTGAATTTAATTTGGAGCATAATGATAATATTTTATTCACATTTCTGCCAATAATCTATATTTGGTCTCCTGTCTCTTCTTCTTGCTCTGCAAACTGAGATGATGGTCAATCAATCAATCAATCAATCAATCAATCAATCAATCAATTAGACCTAATTTGTATAGCACTTTTCAGGCAAAAAGATGTAGCACACAGTGCTTTACACAGAAGAAGAAAAGACCATCTCCTAATAACCCCCCATCCACCCACACACCCACCCACCAACACACCCACACACATCAACACAGACAAACACACAAAGATGAATATTAAGAGTTTATATCTCTCCATTAAAAAGAAACCACATGTTATTCAAAAACTGTGTAAAAGTGACTTTCACCAACCAAAAAGAGTCTAGAATAGGACATCAGCTAAAGCAGAGCGACCCAAAGAGGAACCCAAGGACAAAAGCTGGCCTGCCGTAAAGTTTTTTATGGTTCACCAGAGGTTTCTAAAATAAAAAATGTAATGTAAATCACCATTTATTTACTTAGTTTAATATAATCTTTTCTCTATTTATTAATGATTTTTCATAATCTTAGTTCAGTGGGCAGAGTGACACTTCTGTCAACTCAGGAAACTTGGTATCCGAGAACCAATTTCCTGTTTTGGCTCTCCAAAGGAAAGAGTTTAGCCATTTATGTTAAATTATTAACATCATGTTTAATAGCCTGTCTTGATTCATGTTTCTTGATTAAAAAAAACTTTAATGTAAAGCAAATACTCATTTCTGAAATGATTTGTTGATTGATTAGATAATAACTGCTTATGTTTCTGTAGAAACTAATAGACTACTCATTTTATTTTTTAATACAATAGCCACAAACCTTGATTTGTTTTTGTTTCTGTTTCATCATTATTTTAAGTGGGTTTTTTTTTTTACACTAAACCCGTAAAAGCATGTTATAAACATTATTGTCACACTGAGCATTGAAAACCAGCTAAATGTCAAATTAATCTGATTAAATCCCATGAAGACAGAAGTAATTGTGCTGCCGTGACTAAAAATGACTTTGGCTTTCCTAAACATTTTGCTTTGTATCCAGCCATGAAATATTTATGCTTCAGAGCAAAAATACATTGGCACTGTTTTAATGAAGGATCTCAGTGAACGTGTCCTCGTGTGAAAGTTCACACTGACTCTGAAACACTCCGATTCCAGCCTTTTTTTTCCTGCACTGTGTCTGATTACATTTAAATATGCAGAGAGGAGGAAGGCTGCAGCTGGTAAACAGCATTTCAGAGGATCAGTGGGATCCTGTTTCTACTCACCACTTTGTCGTCTGTCACAACGATTTATTCTCTCTGCTTTGTAGCCTGTTGTTGATTTTTTTCTCTTTTTCTTTCTTTCTTTCTTTCTTTCTTTCTTTCTTTCTTTCTTTCTTTCTGTTTTCTTCTCTACTTTCTTAGTTTCTTCTTTCTTTTGCCTTCCACACTGTGTGTCTTCCATTCTTCCTTACTTTCTTTTTTCCATCTTAATGACTTTCTGCCCCTCTCACTTTCTCACTTTCTCAATTCCTTTCTTTCTTCAGTCTTTCATTTCTTTTTTTTCTATCTCTTTCTTCCTTCCATCTTAATTTTTCTTTGTCTCTTTTCTTTTTTTACTTTTGTCTTTTTTCATTATTTGTTACATCTTATTTTATCCTTCCTTTCTTACTTTCTTTCTTTTTCTTTTTCTTTCTTTTAGTTACTGTCTTCTTTCTAACTTTCTCACTTCCTTTTTTATTTTTAGTTTTATTTCTTCCTGTCTTAATTTCTTTTGTTCATTCTTTCTTACTTTTTCTTTCTTTCTTGTTCCTTCCTTCCTTCCTCTCCTCTTCCATCATTCCTCCCTCTCTTTTTCTTCCTTCCTTCCTTCCTTGCTCACTTTCTTTCTATCTCTCTGTCTTTTCTATTGCTGACATTTATCATGTGTGCTCACATGATGTTGCTAAGTGGGGCAGTGCTGGAGTCAGCCCATTGGCCACTTACAGTAGATGTTGTCGCCATGGTGAAGGTGGCATACTCACGCCGCCCCGTCCCCATACTCCTGTTGCTATGTAACAGCCCTCATTTTTTTCCACTTGTCAGTTATCACACAGGGAAAACGTCACGCCTCCCTCACATTATCTGCTCACCTTTTTACCTGACTAAGAGAATGAGCTACAAGAAAACTACTCACTGCCTCCAGAGAGGAGACAGTCTCTTTATTATTGCCTGCTCTGTTTACTTGTTGTTATGACAGAATGTGAGAGAAACACTTTTAGGCAAGTAGTATTTCTTGTTTTTGTTAGTTTTGTGTTTGTGTTCAGCCTCACACCCACCAGTGTTGCCATCCAGTTGGTGCTGTTTCACACTGTCAGCTTCAGGGAAATCTTGAGAGTATGTTTTGCTTTGCAGAACCTGTTACCAAAGAACATGGTGTCTGATGTTCCTTTCTTTCTTTCTTTCTTTCTTTCTTTCTTTCTTTCTTTCTTTCTTTCTTTCTATCTATCTATCTATCTATCTATCTATCTGTCTATCTATCTATCTATCTATCTATCTATCTATCTATCTATCTAT
>JAQMCX010000021.1:11243770-11276965 GCA_029814765.1 Acanthurus leucopareius | reverse complement strand
AGTCTAATGTGTTGCTCTGTACCCTGCAGAGTGCGGGGGTCATGTCCGTCTACTTGTTCATGAAGCGTTACACAGCAGAGGAGATCTACCAGCCTCGTCACCCCAGTTTCTACCGCCCTCGCCTCAGCAACTGCTCCGACCATTCAGGCCAGTTCCTCCACCCGGAGGCCTGGTCGCGTGGGCGGAGTCCCTCTGACATCTCTAGTGAAGCTTCGCTCCAGATGAGCACCAGCTACCCTGCTCTCCTCAAATGCCCCGACTATGATCAGGTCTCCTCTTCACCCTGTTGAACCATTACAGCATATGACCGCTAAAGGAGGCTAAAGGGTCGGTAAAGGATCACAAAGAGTCACAAGGTCAAGCAAGGACAGTTTTCTTTCAAGAAAAAGATACAACTTGTATATTAAACTGAGTTTCATGTTTTTTTTAAGGAGAAATATGGGCAGCTTTGACTGTTGCCAAAGGACTTAGAAAATACATACTTTTAAGCCATTTGTGGCTTTTTAAGAGGTCAGAGATTCTTTAGGGGATTTATTGTTGTAGTCAAACCTGTGTTAATTATAGGTGGCAGCGGAGTCTGTAGGTTTTAGGAAAAAAACAACACATGGTTATGTTGTGATAGGTCTCAAAGTTACATTTGGTAGATAACCTCTTGATTTTTATCTAAGAGGGGGAAAATATTTTGCATTTTTGTTCAACTGAGTCTGCATTTTACCCTCCAGTGCCTCATAGCTGTTTCTTTGTGTAAATACCATGGCTTCACCATTTTGCAATAAAAAAAATATCTTTTTCATCTATACTTCATCTTATACTTTAGGACCTTTCTTATACTAGCACTTAACTGTCACCCTGCAAACAAAAGCTCTCAAATTGCTGAGGCAAAACCCTGCAAAATAAAGAATATGAAATAACAGCAGGGCAGGTTACATTTCTGGAAGGAAACAAGATCTGGAAATCCTGTAAAGTCTCCTAAAATGATGAAATATTCATTTTTGCTTTGTGTCTATCTATAGATGCTGTTTTGTCTCTTGACTCTGTAGGCAAAAAGACTATTCCCTGATTCCTCCCAGTAAGTTTAAAAAGTTAATATTCAGGTTACTAAATTTAAATTTTTCTGCTCTTATGAGAAGCCCAGGTACATGAATACATCCAGTCTGAACCAGCTGAGATCATAAAGATTTGTTTTATATAGATTTTTTATAATATGTGGCCTACAGCTGTTGGACATTAAATTAATTTATTGTAAAAGTGGATTAAACATGTTGCTTCATAAGTTTTGGCCTCAACATAGCTACACTGAGAAAGATTCATGTGTAAAATAAAGGTCTGGCATAAAACCAAACAGCTCATGAGGGTTTTTTTTCCTCCACATACTGATTCTACATTTGTCCACAGGGGGGCAGTGTTTGGTCTTTTTTGTTCAACAGTTTTAAGTTGCTTTGGCCAAAAGGTCTCCAAAAATAAGTGCTTTTATAACCTCAGTCAATCCAGTGATGGCTCCAGTGTCAGAGGTCAGAGTGAAGTGCTTGAGTGTACATTTAAAGCAGCCTAAGTGTCCTTTCCCTGTATATTTCCATTTTACATAACTTCATAATTGTACCCCAGTACCTTTTTTTTGACACACTATGTTGTCAGAATCTTTAACTACTCGAAACTATTCAGATCACATTTATACCCCTCCTCTTTCTCTCTTATAAAGTCATGTATTTCAAAATTTTAGTGATTTTGAAGTAGATTTTTGTGGATAAACTCAAAGATTAAGTTTTCAATTATGAGTTGAGAAAATTCAGCTTCCTAAATTAAATAAACTTTTTAAAAAGCCTCCTGGATTAAATAAAAAAGCAGTGCCACCACTCAAGTGTCTATTCAGTATCTGTGTATGCTCATTGGCCATTTTATTAGGTACACCTGCACATTCTGCTGCTATCCAATATAACAGCTGTGCCATAACAGCTGTCTTTATATGAAGCTCATAATGTTCAGTTTTGGTGACAGTGTAAATTCAATTACATCTCTGTTGTTGAGGTCTTAGTAAAAGGAGATGGGCTTAGAATACATTGAATAAGCTTTATATCCTGGCATTATTATTGCTATTATTATTACTTATAAAAACAGCAGAGGACGCTCTCTCCCGTCTTATGCCTCCCAACATCTTCTCTCCAACTCAGATTTCTCTCAGGAACTCAACATGTTTTCCTTTACCTTTCCTGTTCTACTTCCTGTTAGTTCAGCAGGTATTCAACCATAATAAACCATACACCATTACTCCACATCACAGAGCACAACATGATATACATTCAGAAGGCTTGTCACGGCACCTCACGTGACAAATCTGTATAATTCATTAATGAGAAGTCATTACTTATGCAAATATGTAGGTCAAGACAAGCATCAATAATGAATACGCCATACATCTGCTGGAAGCTTTATGTATACTTTATATAGATACACGTAATGTACAACGTGACCAATAGCTTTTACAGAGAATATAAAAGTTAATGTAACTATAAGCCCACACAGGGCGGTAGAAGATAATATTCTGCCCTGACCACAGGACTTTCATTTTATTTTACAATCACATAGAAAACTACTGGTGTTTATAGCTTTTGACATCATCATCATTGATATTATCATCATCATCATCACTGATATTAATTATAATCATTGTCATTAACATCAAACATCATTTTCACTATATTCTTTATCATCATCATAAATACAACCATCTTTTATCAGTCATCAGTCATGGCTTTTTAACAGCATCGTCACAGTTATTGATCAATATCATCATCCTCATCATCATCATGTGATTTCTTAAGATTATGTTTAAGGCTTTTGTAATGAAGACCCCAAACTTCTGCTGATGCAAACTTCTGCCCATAGGCTCAAACGTGTTACACAGAGTGTGCATACTACAACAAAGAGACCGGAAACCTATACATTATATATACATACATAACTTAAGCATACATTGTTTAACATTTACAGGTTGTATTAAACCATTTCACAAACGAAAATAAATACAAAATGATAGTTGGTTATATTCTTGTACTTTTAAAGAGAAACACAAAAGCAAGCAAGGATCTTTAGGATTACAAAACAAATGATCACAACAATACATCGACCTTCACTGACATAGGTCATAGACAGGAAAATAAGAAAGAAAAGCTTAATCGGACTGGTGCCCTGTTGGGCCATTGCACAGCCATAAATAAAACCTACCCAGCAGACTGAAAAGACTTTCTCAAAGGGAAGAGTTCAAGTTAAAATCCTTAGAATTTACTTTTTGTCCTACTTATGGCCAGTACCCACTTAGCAATAGCTGATTAAGAGATATATATTTTATGAACTGCTCTCTATACTTGTTTTAATCTCAAACAGGCTGTGCCCCCTACTTTACTCTGTGGGTAATACTCTCCTCCTATGGTGTACATGCATTTGCTGACTTAAAATTTGCATATGCATGGCTGGCCAATCAGAATGTCACCACTTTAATGCATCACACTGTTGTTTAAAAAACAAACTGCGCCATATGCAGCGTGGAATAAGACGACAGCTGCATTCGCTTTAGGCTAACTTTATTATTAAAACAATGTGAGTTTGTTTGGCAGCACAGACAGACACACCAGTTGCACTACTGTTGCATTTCTGACCAAGTGGCTGCTCAGGGGTGAATGCTGAATTTGCTGTTTCCATTTAACACAAGTGCTGCCAAATAAATGCAAACTGAAATCTTAAGGATTATAACTCCAAGTTGAAAAAAGCAAGTTTCATCTCAAGCCTCAGCAAAAGCTCATTTTCTACTCAACTAAAATAAAAAAGTATGCACATTTCAAAATTCTCTGCTCCGCACAAATAAATGAAATCAGCCCAGCTGACTCAAGACTGTAATGCTTTAGCTAGGAACCTTAATGTAGGCCAATGCTGTTTCTGAGGTTTTGCTGAGCAGGGCTTCAGCCATGGCACCTGTTTAGAAGAATTCAGCACCAGAGTGAGATGACGACATGGTCCAGGTGAGGTTATACTGCACTGATCAACCCACCACCCCCCACATATGTCCATCTGTCTCCCCTCTTCCCACCCTCCTGCCCTTTTTAGTCGACCAAACATCAGAACTCTGATTTTGAATTACACCTTTTCATAAAGCACAGTGGAGGGAACCCTTGTATGAAGTATGCACCCATACTGTAGATGCTGTGTGCACTGATAGCATGCACACTGCCGCATACACACACACACACACACACAAACACAAACGTATTGGTTTATAATAACCCACATGCATGCATGTGCACCTGAAACATGGCAGTTGTGCTTTAGGGAGACCTAGAAAGAAGTTATGACCATGAGAGGGGGAGGTAGGGGGTGTGTATGAGATGGAGAAGAAGCAAACTGGCTCGTTGGTTGGTCGATCATGTGTTTCTCCATGCAAAGAGGCAAGTCCATATATCTGAGTTTACTGAAGCTCTGCTGTCCCCCTAATAGTGTGTGTTGTCTCCCAAGCAAGTGCACATGACTTATAAACAGTCCAGGGGAGAAACTGAGGTTTGTCTTCAGGGTTGAAGCCTTTTTTGGGAAATGACAGTCATGTCTGCGGGGAACCTGCTTTGCTGTTTGTTGTTTATGTATTTATAAGCGTAGGGAGAGAAAGATGGAGGTTGTGGAGGTTAAGAAGATTGTCCCTCTTCACTTCTTGTTGGCGATGCGTCTCTTCCTGGTGGCCAGCATGTCGTAGAAGGGATCTCTGCTTATGCTGGCCCTGGAGAAGAAGCCAATCAAAGGACAGCAATGAAATCAATAATAAGGCCACATGAGAGGAGGGTCTCAAGCATCTTTGATATGGAAATGTAGGCACATTTATACAAACCCCTGCCTTAACTAGATCAAAAAAAAAGAACAAAGTTTGTGCAGTGACCTAGTTTGGTTTCCATGGTTTCTGATGAGGACCCCCCCCCCCCAAGTTTTTTCTTGGTACTCCA
Organism: Acanthurus leucopareius; assembly: GCA_029814765.1. Classification (NCBI taxonomy): domain Eukaryota; kingdom Metazoa; phylum Chordata; class Actinopteri; order Acanthuriformes; family Acanthuridae; genus Acanthurus; species Acanthurus leucopareius. Next base: position 11,271,986 of record JAQMCX010000021.1, on the reverse strand, counting down.
GTTTGCTGGAACCTCCTCCAGAACGCATGCATGTAGTAAAACACACAAAATCACACACTTTCCCTCTCACTAATCTGTAAGTTTACAGGTCTGAGGGAGAGGAAACAATGGTGCTCAAGATTATTGGCTCTTTTGCATTCTCCTGCTCTGTGTTTTTAGAGCAATGGAAAGGCGACGTACAATGAGAACAAGTGAGTCAGGAAGCCGTTTGGGCTCTACTGAGGAGCCCAGTTTCACGGTTGCTAAATCCTGTTAGCACCAGCACAAAGCAAGAAGAGGCTAAACCCCCCACTGCGGATATCTCTGATTCCCTTTACAATGCCACGCGCTGAAGAATGAGTCTGTATATGATGACTATCCCACTCTTTCATACTGCTCATTGTCATTTTGCACAACCCAATTTCATGAAACAAAAAACTCCATTGTAGAGTGATCAAATCCAAGCAAGGCTGCCAAGATTTATATGACTTATACCCATTTATGTCCTTAAAATATGAAAAAAAACTTAATATCTCTAATGGAATTGGAAAAGCAAACTAAAAAATATATCTCTCTCACTGACACAGCAGCCCACTTTCTTTATTGACCCAGATGGGCCACCATCATCTGGGTCTCTGTGTTTGTGACTTAAGATAAGCAGATAGAGCGCTGTCTCTGTGATCATCTTTACTTTAAAGAGGGGGGTGGAAAAATCATCATTTCCATAAATTGCCTTTTTTATCTCTGCAGACCCTGAGTTCCCTTGGACCCCTCTGGTTAAGCACAAGCTGTGGCTCGTTAGTCTTCAAGGCTGCTTATGTGTCAGCCCAGTTTGGAGTTGGCTCTCCTGGATAGGTTTACTGGGTTTGCTGGCTCACGCGTGGGGTGCTATAAGCAGTGACTAATCCTCCATCATTTCCCCAGTGAATACCCTTTGAGAGTATGGAGAGAGGGGGAGGAGGGAGAAGAGGAGGAGGAGGGGATTGCACTGTATTACAGTATACAAGTGTTCTGTTCTGCTGAGCCAACTCTCTTTGACATTGCACCATCTTCTATGCAGGCGACTCACGAGCAACATTTAGGTCACTAACAGATAGGTTATTATTGCTGAGAGTTATGTACAGAAAGTCAGAGGAAAAACACACTTTTGTCGTTTGTTTTGCTATTTATACCAAATATTTCAATCACATGCTCGATATTGATTTAGGTGTTTTTAATATTTCTTGGTTCTCTTTTACATTGTTCCTAATTTCTTGGGCCACACAAGATTTTACAACCAGTCAAAGTGGCACAGGTGCTTATGATGATTCAGGACCTTTTTTGCTTTCTTGCTGAGAGCTGGATGAGAGGAGGGATACGACTCTCATGCATGTGTCTGTCCATTAACTATGATGCTACAGCTGGCAGCAGTATAAGTTAGCTTAGACCAGAAACTAAGGGAAACAGCTAGCTTGTATTAAGGCAACAAAATCCACTTTTCAGCACATTTAAAGCTCATTAATACTTTATATTGTGGTTGTTTAATCCCTACAGTGGAGAAGTATAAAAACAACATGTTTTAGTTTAAGGACCTGTTATATTGTTGCCAAACGCATTAACTTCATTTTAACTCTTCATGTGTTGCCTGGCAACCTCACAATAATGACAAAGACTCCCTTCTTAGATGAAAAAAAAAAAAGCAAATAAACCCGTTTTTTCAAAAATGTTACTTTAAGTGTACTTGTGAAGAGTCTTACTTGATGGATTTAATCCATTCCTCTTTCTCTTCTGGCGTGGGTGCCGATATCCTGTACACCACATGATTACCCTCAACAACACGCCCATCTGCCTCCGTCTTGCAAGCTTTAATCACCTGACCCTTGTGATTGGGGTTATAGAGCTCGAAGCAGTTCTGAAAAACGGACAAAGAGCAGGAAGTGTTACTGTAAAATACTTAAACTTCAACATTCAACAAACACAATAAAAGAGAAGATACATTGCTTTATTTATGGTCTAAGTAAGAGGTCTCTTAATGAGGCAACACTCACAGGTTTCCTGGGCTCCTCCACCTCCCTGATGCTGAGATTCTCCAGTGGGATGATCCCACGAGGCTCCTTGTCCTGAAGGAGAGAGGGATGAGAAGAAGAAACACAACATGAGAGAGAAAAACAACCAAGTAAAAACAAAGAGAGATAGCAAATGATAGCAAAGTAATAAGCAACAGACCATAAGAAAACGGAGTTTAGGAAAAGTAGCAAAGGTAGGGAAAAAGTCAAGAAGAAGTAAGATGAAGAAAGCAGGGAATTTGAGAATCATACACAACGAAGAAAGGATGAGAAAGATGGAGAGTAGAGGGAGTTATCTGTGTAAGTGAGGGAGACAAGAGAGGACAAAATCCTCTGTAACATTTAATGCTATCATAAAAATCAACCTTGCCCCCCCACCCCCGTCCTCCCCTGTCCTCCCTGCTCTTTAACAGAGCAGATAATGTTTAGAGCAGTTGGACCAGAGGACGGCATATAATGATAGTGTCCTGAAGGATAATACCAGGGTAGAGAGAGGACAATGCTGATGTAGCAGCATAGCAGGGACACAGAGGCACTGATGAAAACCTTCAATGAAGTACATATAAACAGAAAACCACACGGAGAGACAAACACAAACACATATGCAGACATTAACGGGTAAAAAGAATAAAGGCAGATGAATCTTTATGGCCACACAGGGCCGACTTGAGCCTTTTTGGGGTTATCTGCCATAAGTGTCAATATGCTAGGAAATAAATGACAAGTGATGGCCATTATAGGTCTTAAAAACATTTCCTCAATGGCAACCACAGCAGCCACAAGCAGAAACTACAGGATACATGTAAATATTAATTTCCATTTAATTAATAGGATTCTCTTCTCTCTTGTCATTCTGCGACTTCAATGTGAAATTAGTTATCTATGACATGTCAAAACATAGAAGACAAAGATTCATAAAATAAGCCAGCTGTGCAATCATTAGCTATTATTACACAGTTTGACTGTAGCAGTAACATTAGAGAAAAATCATAAATCAGTCAGTTTGCAGATATAAACTGACGTTAGTCTGATGTTACTGTTGTACAAGAACAGAGTCATTAAACAAGCAAAAAGCACCAACATTAGGTGACAAAAGCAAAGTCTAACTTTAGCACAAGTAGATAAATGTGGTATATCAGCTAAATTTGCTAACATTTGCAAACAATAGCAAAAAAAATTGCACATGGTGCAATGCTCAAGAGGAAAAACAGTCATAAAGACCTCAAACAGTACTAACTTTAGCTGACAACACCACATGTTGCAGAAGTTGAGCAAAGGTCATAAAATCATAAGATAATAAGATCAGCTAGCAATAGAGCAGTAGTGTGGCTCAAGTACAGTTTTAGGTAAATCTATCATATGACTTGTCCAAAACTAACTAATGTTAACACAATATACCTGTGGCACAAATAGTCTCATAAAACCAGCAAACTGTGCTAACATTAGCGCAGCATAATTGTAGCACAAATAGAGAAAGAGTATACATTTAGCAAATCTTGCTAACGTCAGATAACATAAGCACTAGTTTAACAAAATACAAATAGAGAAAGAGTCATAAGGTCAATGAATTTATTCATTAATGTTGTAGCAATGTTTTAGCAAGAGCTGTAACTATCTAATGTTAGCTAACATTAGCCACAAGATTTTACTGGTCATAACAGACCAAGTTTGGCTGTGGCACCAAAACTCCTGAATTTACAGGGTGCTGAAGTCAGTAAAGTTATTTTATTGGGTGGCTGAGGAGCCCTTAAACACTTTTTTCACTTCAGGTCACATCTGCAGAGAGACACAAACACAGCACAGAAAGCAGCACACATGCTTACACCTTACTGAGTAAACATCGTCTTAGCATGACACTCACTGTGGTGTATTCAAAGTAGTAGAGGCAGTTGTCTGTCAGGATGAACCACCTTCTCTTCCAGGTTTTCACTCGGCCCCCTGACAGGAAGAGGAAGAGGAGACAGGAAGTGATACAAAGGCTGCAGTGACAGACCAGACTGGCTGTCTCCCATCAGGAAAAGTGCAGGGATGTGACAGTCGTTAATGAAGCTGAGCCACATCCATACACTTTACTTAAAACATTTATACGGATAATACAAAGTAGTATCAAATGTATATTTGATGACCTCCAGACTTGGAAATGACCTCACTGAGCTTTAAAATAAAGGACTGAATGATTAACTTTACATCACCAATTAGGTATTTTTGTTCATTAGTGCTGTAATTCAATTTCCTATGCTAGAAAGGTTGCTCATCATCAACCACATGATCATGTCATGTGACAATTAGTAACATCAATACTTAATAATTCATATGCACAGTCTGCCTCTAAAGACTCTTTTTTTGTTGTTGTTGTTTAAAGCAGTGCAGTTGTTGCAGACTTTAGCGCTATAGTCTAAAAAACGCCTGTTATAGGTTTCCGCTTTCTATTGAAAGTGGCTTTTCATATAAAAATGTCTGTTGATAATCTTAATAATTTTACACTGGGTGCATATTTCTATTGTTTTGAGGCTTTTTGATATTTATTATCACTATGAGGAATGAAAAAAAGGATGCAACTCACAGAGGCGCTGTTTTGTAGATGAGAACCTACATCTCTACATGTTTGAACACATTTTCTCTTGTTAATTCTGCTGTATTGCTTCTACTGTGGTTTGAGGTTCAATGCAAACCTGTGATCAAGAAAAACTTCAGTCCCACATCCTGAAAAATGCAGGCGAGCCAGTTTGAAGAAAACTAAAGCAACCGAAATATGTGATTACAAACCGAAATCGAAACTTTCACTCCTAACTTTGAGGTTAGTTAAATGATGACTCACACAACTGATAAATTATTACTGAATTTGCTTGTAATTTTTTAAGGCAACAAGATAAAACCTCATTGAAGAAGGGGAGCAAACAACACTTGAAATGAATCTACCATGGCACCTACAGCAACCCTGAAGGAACACACACATGTTGACACAGACATTTAAGCACAAAAACTAACACACTGACGCACACGCACACACACATCCAACCCCAGAGCAAGTTCACAACCTCACGTGTTAACTTGTGCAAACTACACCCAGAAAAAAGCAAATACAGAGAGCAAGCACAAATGTCCAACATGGTGTTTTGAAGTAGAAGCAGCCGCTGGCAGTGAACTGCTGCAGAGACACATGTTGGAGAAAAACACCACTCGTTTCAGAGATGTAAAGCAGGGACAATGAGGAAGCTCTCCTGCTGGGAGACACATGCACTGTGTGCATGACAGCTACGAGAAAGCAATGGTGAGGGAAGTAATCAGATACTTATTTTAGTAAAAAGTCCTGCACTGAAAATATTGCTTCAGTCAAAGTATTTGAGTAAGATCAGATAAGAAACACACTGAAAGTAAAAATACTGTTACTGTTGTACTATTATCAAATATTATATCTATGCAGTTATACATCATTAGATAGATTATTATTCTTGGATTCATTTAAAAGCAGGGATTTTATATTCTAGTTGAATGAGGTAAAACTAATTTTGAATAATTTTGTATCGGACAGCCACTAATAATTATTTTTATTTTTGATTAATCTGATGAGTTGTTTCTCCATTAATTCATTGATCGCTTGGTTTGTAGAAATTCTGAAAATAGTGCAAAAAGCCCAAGGTGACACCTTCACAATGCTTGTTTTGTCTCACCAATACTATAATCCTCAAAAAATTTAAAATTAAATCGAAATAGTTTAAAGGGAAAGCAGAAGATCTTGTCGTTTGGAAGCTTGAACCATAGAACATTTTGCATGTGTAATTACTTATAAATTATTAACAAATAGTTGCCAATTGATTTTCTGTCAGTGAACTGGTCATATAACAGCTTCAGCAGCACTTACATATATTTCCATGAAACAAATCATCATATCTTTTAAATTTTTTATTTATTTTATAGGTAAAAAAAATCTTAATTTGTAAACTAAAACTGTTTAATACTTATGGTTGAGTAAAAAGTCTAAAATTTCCCTCTGAGATGTAGAAAAAGACCAGTACAAGTACCTCTACAATACAATACTTAAGTAAACAGACCTAGTCATTCCACTGCTTTGAGAAAAGCACAATTAAAAATTCATACCTGAGCTGACACACAGAAACATGAATCGAAACATAAGGACATGCACATCAGCACCTTCTACTGACTTCCTGTGTGTGTGAGTGTCTAAGTGTGTGTAAGCATGTGTCTGCTTTGACATAACATTCCTGATTAGTTCCTCTTAGTACTAACCATCCCTTATGGTCACAACACTTCTTACTGCAGCATTTCCTGTTTTGTGGTGCCTCACATGAGCCTATATGAGCCACACATAATTATGAAAGCCCCCGGTTTTCCTTACATTCCAACAGATTCTGGCTATTGAATTAGCGTGGCCAAATTTCCGCTCAGCGTAAAGAGAGATTTGCTAAAAAAGGCATTTATTCCTTCACATCCTCCAGGGTTTATTTTTAGAGAGTTAAATTAGAAATATCATAGTGAGAACTGGTGCAGGGAAATGGCTCCAGGGAGGAACCGTACTAGAATGTAATCATGTTAGGTCTGTGAGCCACAGTGGGGCTATTTGCATTCATACTTACTAGTTTGATGAGACCACAGAGACGTTACCCAGAGTTAGAGGAATGTGTAGGTCAGAGCCAGGTGTGTGTGTATGAGTCTGTGTGTGTGTAAACATGGTAATAAACCTCATCACCTGCAGTGAGATTGACCTTTAACTCTGGACAAACAAAATTTAGGCTCTTAAACAGTTTTATGGTCAATAATAAATCTTAATGTCTTTAATGTAGTGTGAACGGCAGAGTGAGAGAGGGAAGTCCAAATCAAAAACATGTGTAAACAACAGGAACAAATTGCAAAACAGAGGATAAATACAACCAAAAACTGTATTACCTCACTACGAAGGCATACAACTCTCTCTAATCTGGGCATGCACACACAAATTTACACAAACAACTACAGTGTGTTCCTTCCTAACTACTTTGAGATGATTTTTTCAACTCTGAGTCCAGATGTGTAAAAATGCACACTAAAAAATAACATGCAGACACCATAATTCACACATTTTTTTATGAGAACCAAATGTGCTGTGAGGATATGCACGACACTTAAAATCTGCTTTTAACTCCACATGTGATGAATATATCTACTTCCTTATGTCTCAGACGTGATACCCTACCATCAAGTGAGCACGCATGAGTTACATTGACCTCTCTCTGTCCCTGAGTTCTTACTTGGCTGTTAGAATAAAGCCTCCGTTGTTGAACGAAAAAGCGACAGAGTAACTAAATAAAAGTCATCCAGGATGTCTTGCATTCCCTCAGCATAGGGATGTGCGGAGACACACACTAACCTAATTTAAGTAGCCAGCCTTCTCTGTCAGGGTTGAAGAACGTGTGCGTCAGGTCATTCCCATCATCCTCTGGGATCTTAAAGGGTTCACTCTTGATGCTGTCATAGAGATTCTGCACAGAGATAGAAAACAAAATGAGAGAAAGTTATTAAAAAGCATCATTTACATTAAAACTTCCATATGGCGATGCATAACATGTTAACAAGGCAATTTAACATGAGGCAGGTCAGACTGGGGCTGCCTGATTAGCATGCTACCTTCAGAAGATACTTTCGAAATTCTATTGGAGGTGGGATCAAAAAATTCCAAGATGGTTCCTGCTTTTCACAAATTAAGTGCTGCAAACTAAGTGTAAATGCACAGGTACATGTGGTCACAAAATGTAACTAGTGTGCTGATGATGATAGAGCCACATAACTTTAAAAACTTACTCTAAAAGTTATTGCTTGCACTTTCTACACGCAATTCACTGTGCAGCCCTCCAGAGCTGCACCACAGGAACAGTTTCAGAAGGTTTTGATCGCACCTCACACACAGATGTCTTTGAAATAATGTCTGAGCTGTTACTTCTTCACATTCATGTGGATGTTAGTTCATGTTTTAAAATCTTACACATTGTTCCTTTATAGAAGACATTGGCTGATCCTATTTCAGTGTTTGAGTCTATGATTCATACCTCAATGACTCGGAGCTGGGAGACTCTTTCTCTGTCTCTCTCTACTTAAAAGAAGCCAAGGGCACTGTGACAGAGACATCAGCCCACCGTATGTGGGTAGCTCAACTTGTTTTTATGTGTTTTTCTTTAGGAAATCACGATAGATCATTAGCATCAGTATCTGGGGAGCAGATCTAATTCTGCTGAACTGCAGATATCTCAATTAGTGAGGCACGGCTCTGTGCTCTGCACAGTGGAGAATTTCCTGCGGATCTTTTTCTGTGTGTGTGCTAAATCAGAAAAACAGCGTCTATTAAAAGCCATATTTTACACTTTTACCTGTCAAAGTAGTATTTACGTATGTTTTACATACACAATGTTTATACACACTACATTTCCATTTGTCATACCTAATTAACTAATAAAGTCAAAGCTCTCACCCTGAGTAGCTCCTCTGGGAGGTCTCCCCCCTCATTGATCCCTCTGTTCATGGAGATGAAGCGCTCCACGGGCGGCTTGTCTCTGACGTTGGGATTGTGCAGGCTCGTGTTCAGCATAATGATGGCAAATGATAGGACATAGCAGGTGTCTGTGGAGGTAATTGCACAGTGTCACTGCAAAATCCAGCACAAATCTGCATCTCTCTGTGTGAATGAGCATGTGTTCTTGCTTGAAGTTTTTGAATTAGTGCGGAAATTTGTTAAAATTACTGATCTTTTCAACACATGATGATATGAGGACCACTTTAAAGAATTCCAATCATCTTCTTCCTGAGACTGGGCATAAAATCCCAAACTTGAGCATTCATCAAAAATGCATTTCTTAATAGACAGTTTGCTGTAGATCGGGAATTACTTCCCCTTTTTTATTAAGATAGTATTGAGATGACAGCACACATGATTTGTGATTGATTAGACAGCAATCCATCAACAGATATTCCTCACTGTCAAATTTTAGACTCTTTCACACAAAAAAGGAATTTAATCTACAAAAAGTCTTCATATTCTGGGTCACACAAACACAATCCTGATGTTCTGATGCAGTGAAGCCAGTGTCCCTACAGTCATGAACACATACAGAAGTCCATGATTTACTGCTATTGTGGCAAAAAATTTTATTCCACCTCATCCATCCACACACTAACTGCCCTGGTCGACATCCTCTGGCCTGCACTATAATTTACGACCCTGAGCGCAGCAGTCCTGAGAGATGACCAATAACTGAATCTATGTGTGTCACCACAGCACACATCAGTATTCATGACCTGAGCTGTCACCTGTGTCCTCCTTAACACTCACTCGTTTAACACAAGATCAGTAGACAAGGTGCAGCCGTGCAAAAGTCTGCACTAATGACCACTATTGACCGGTGATCAATTTCAGTATCACTGCTGGAGACACAAATAGTGATTACTAATAGTGATTGGTGAGCAACCTGCTAACCACAGACTGTTGGTCCACCCAAGCTTAGATGAAAAATAGAGAATAAACCCTTCAATTTCTCTGAGAGCAGATATCTGTTTTAGCAGAAGATTCTCATACTCTCCAGGTTTTTGGGAAAATTGCCAATGTTTTGGCCACATGCTAAAGACTTATACAGTCCAACTAGGTCCAGCTGAGCAGTGTAGTGGAGGAGACAGACAGTCAGAAGCATTGATCTGACACTGGGGTGGTCTGGCTGGCCCAGTATCTTTCCTGAACTGTCTGTCTGAGTCTGACTCATATATCTGCTTCAGTGTGTGTTTGTGAGAGTGTGAGTGTGTGTAAGTGTGAGTGTGTGAGGTACCTGTGGACTGGAAGACGCCAGGATTGCATTGGCAGTACCTGGAGGCAAACGCCTCCATCATACGATCAATCTTCTGGGCTTCGCCAGGAAGTCTGAAGCTCCACAGAAACTGCCTGCAAGGGCAGGAACAGAGGGTAAAAAAAATGATAGATCATGAAACATTCATGTAAATGTATGTCAGAGTACATGGACATTCATTGTAAATCACAAACTCTATACAGCAGGTCTCATCTGTCTTTTAAATTAACATGAAGTAAGGAAAGAACTTCATGAACAGCCTGAGGGAAAAACATCATTATTATAAATTTAAAGAAACAGTGATTAAGCTACATCAACAAAACAAGAATGCATGACTCATTGCAGCTAGAGTCCATCATTTGATGTAAATAAACTGTGGGACTCCGTCATTTCTTTAACATCCACTCATTCATCAAAAGAGTCAACAGCCCTACCACAAAATCAGCCTTACATTTGGGTTATTACTAACATTATGCCACCCAATGGTCAAAAATGAGACCAGTGTGAAGATGAAGAGGGGATGAAAATTAGGTGACCTCCAGCCAAAAAAATGACAGGCTCATCTGCAAAGAAGTTGAACCTGCTGTCTGTTCACAAGAGCACATGCCTTCTATACTGCATGATATATTTCTATTATTTTGCTTGTGTGATGAATAATGCAATAAAGAAATAAAAAGAGGACTTTATTATTGTCACATTAAATCATACTTAGTATCCATCCCTGAGGAAAAGTGTACAGCAACATATAGCGCCCTGGGGCCAACTACAGCTCTAAGCCAGAGCTTTGGTCAAGAGCACTGACAGGAAGTTTTAACCTCTGTTTTGGATGGTAGAAAACTCTCACAAGGACAGGGACACATGCAAACTCCACACAGGAAGGCTCTGCCCAAGCCAGGAAATGACCCAGGACCGTCTGGCTGTGAGGCGACAGTGCTACTACTGATCCACTGTGTTCAGTCCAGTAAAGTTGTCCCTCATATTATTATGAACCGCAACACAGTTTGTTGCTTCAAACTGTGGTAATCATTGTAGACTTAAACTGGATATGCTGGATCGTATTTCATCTTTTCAGCAGTGCCTACGGGATTTCCACAACATCAACAGAGATCCTTGAATATTTTTCGATACAGTGCTATTTTTATTTGGTAACTTACCTTAAGGCTTGTACGAGGTTGAGGTCTGCAAACTCGTGAAGCTCAACAAATGCCTGGAGGACCTTAATATTAAAATCGTCCCTAGAGAAGGGGGAGACGCACATGTCAGATTTTTAAATACTCACACTCATGAACTGAAACAAAGAAAAACTGACACTTGGATGATAAAATGACTCTAATTTCAGAATGTGCCAGATTAATATTTTTCTGGGGTCAATGTGGAAAGTGAAATCCTGCAGCTATGTCAAGGCACCAGTTTCAGACAAAAAGCCACTGTCTGTTGAGCCATGCAGCATGAAATCCCTGTTGTTTTGACAATCCTATCCCCACTGATTTCCCTTCGATAAGAACCACATGTCCGCTCAGTTATTTTACCAGCACAGTCCTCCGCCACTGCTCCGCTCCATGAATCCAGACTATCAATTTCCTGGGGCTTTATACCCTTGTCTGAGCACACGCAGTGGATATCTGACAGGGAGTTGGGGAGAGGAAAAAGAAAGGTGGAAGAAAAACAGTAGGAAAACTGGAGAGCTCACCGTTCCCCTAAGTAGTCCCCGATGACTGTTTTGTTGAGCCCTTCGCCTTTGTAGAGGAACTGTGCGATGTCCTCTGGAGTGTTCTGGAGAAGATCGTTCTCCAAAAGAAACTGGATCCCCTGTTTGAGAAAAAGAGTGCACTTAAACTTGAGCTATTTTGGTCTGTTTTAAAATCCCTGATGAATAAAGGAATCATAAAGTGTTATCCAACAGTGACAGTACTAGTGATTTTGATATCAGTTCAGGGCGTAGTCTGACCTTTTTAGGGTCCATGTTGAACTTCTTCCTGCCCATGGCGATCTGTTTGTTTCTTTGCGTGGTTTTGCTGCAAATAAAAAAGAAAAAGAAGCCTCAATCAAATGACAGTTGAGGGTTTTCTGTTGCCTCCAGGCTGCTGTGTTTGCTCAACTGGTCAGCTTGTGATGGGTTGTGATGTGGGGATATAACTTTGTTTGTTTACTAGACAGCTGCACAGTGGGTTCAAACTGACAAAAACTGGAAAAGTACTACACCTGGCTGCATGTGATATAGCATCACCTGCACTGCAAAAAACAAAGTGCATGAGGTCCTTTCAGTTTAACTTATCCTGCAGCCTTTTAAAGGAGCACACCCCATTTTAATGTCACTCTTCTTTGCATGCATCCCGCAGGGAAATCTCCACCTTTGTGTTTTTGTGCATGCTGAACCCAAAATAGCCTGAGCCCCTTTGCAAGTTACACCTGACACACTCACACACACATGCACACACATACACAGCCTGACACATGGCCTCACTCCACCTCATCAGCCAATCAAAAAAAAAAGCTCCTGGATACAGACTGTTTGGCTAATGTTTATTCAGGGGACTGTCCTGCTTCACTCCTCAAACAAAGGGGGATTAACATACACACACACACATACACAAGCACACAAAACGACAGGTGTGAGGCCCACAGCGGAAGTAACTTCATTGCTCAATAACTTTAAAGAGCAGAGGAGGCAAAAAAAATTACTAGTCAAATACAAGGATGGTCTAATCTCCCCTGTTTTGTATCGGTGTGAATAAATTTTCTTTGGGTTTTGGGATATTTTGTCAGACAGACAGTTAATAGCTACAATGATCAGTTGATTAAGTGATTTGTCAGCAATTAGAATATCAGTTAGCATCTTGGTTCTGGCATTTTTCACATGAAACGTCTAATTGATCAATCAAGAAAATAATCTGCAGATGACACAGTAATAAAAATAATTACTAATTGTAGCTCTTAAACAATTAATCAATTAGTTCAAGAGAATGAACTCACCTCTCCCCCACACAGGTTAGCTGCTCGATCTCAGTCATTACCTCTGCAATCTCAAACTTCAGTCGCTGCAGAGAAGAAAACAGCAAAATGAATCGGACACTTATTGCACATAACAGAATATGTGTTTGACAGAGAGGAGACGAATAATGGAAGCAGCTGCAGCTTTCAAGAAACATGTTAATACTGACTAGGTGTATGGACACATTGGATTGGAAAAAAAATCATACATAAAAGAAGTAAAACCAATGTTCATTGCCAGTATAGAACAATGGCTAACATCAGATGAGTTTTCAGACATTTAAAACAACTAGAAAAAAAACAAAAATCCTTGGACCGTCACTCACTTCAATATCATCCAGAAGCTCTTTTTTCCTGCGCCGTATGTTGGACAGCTCATCTCTTTCCTCCAGAGACAGGTCCTCAGGTACTGGAAAACACAGAGAGTCGGGAAAATGAAAGAGCATGTGTGAGAGTGGGGGACGGAGGGGAGGGGAGGGGAGGGGAGGGGGGAGGGTTATGAGGATGGATTAAATTAATTCACCTTCCAACCAGCCAGTCAGAGTCACAGGGATTAGGCCTGACAGTGCATACCTGCTCAATGAATCCATTCCAGAGACAACACTCGTGACCCAAATTAATACACCAACAGACAGGAGTTCATAAACCCGCAGATGTGTTCATCGGTGGTGAACTCGGTACGTTCCAGGGAATAAAAGCTCAGAGGAGTTTGGAAAAACATTCAGCATTCTTTAAGCAACACTGATCATTAATATGTCCGCACAGCTATTCTAAGCTATGCATTTTATATCAGACAAAATCACTGGCACGTCCACAGGTTGAGCGCTAATGGATCAACTGGGACGGATTATCACACGGGTTTGGTATGCTAGGAGGTCTTTAGAAAGCACATATTATGTTATAAATTACAGGTAAGAACTTTTAATACCTCCTAAGTTTTAGGAGGGGCAGTGAAAACAGATGATGAACACATACTTGACTAATCCTCACTTCACAATAAAAAGTCAGACTTGTTAACAAAAAACTGCTTTTTCACAAATCAAATCACAGAGCAACATTATCAGCATTCATTTGTAGTCTAGTCTCATGGATGTAAAAGTTTAAGTTTAAGTTATCCAGTTATTGCTCATTTTTCAACGGAATAATTTGTTCAAGTTATTCAACATACTTCTCCAGTCTCCGGTCATAATGTCAAGTGATTATAATTCCCTTTCAGCACAATTTTAAGCAGAGGACAGTAACAGGTTCAGGCTCAGCTTCATCACCAGAAGCAGCCAATGTATATGGTCTCATTGTCATACAATATACTATTATCATAAAATATTGAATATGCATGTTTTAAGTAAATGAAAAGTCTGGTTCTACTCATAAATTAACCTGTACACATGTCTGTGTACATTAATGCAGATGCATGTATTTGCATTAATTGTAAAATTTCTTGCAACCCAGAAGGGGAAAAAATTTGTCATTAGGACAGTTTTAATAAATTCTAAAAAAAAGTTATTTTACACCCTCATACAATGCCTCTCTCCACTATGGTGTTACGCACTATAAATAAAGAGCAGGTGTTGAAAGTAGATCACACAAAAGCCACATGACGAAGAAGTTTCTCGTGAGAATTTTCACTCAAACCACATTAAAACCACAGCATCACGTCCATAAATAACATCCTGTACACACCCACACAGCGGCCGCTGAGCATCTGGCGAGTCCTGCCCCCTCAAATATTGGCCTTCTGATAGTCAACCCTCGTCGAGCCCTCATTTGGGGTAATTAACACTGCAGAGCCAGGGCGGCATATCACACAACATGCATGTTTTACAGCATGAGCACACAAACACTGAACACACAGATGAGCATACATTACACACGCCTTGCACACAGAATTTACACTTCACACACATGACATTTATTTTATGCTACACTGTGGGTCCCCCTGAGCCACTTACTTATCCTTCATTTAACGGTGCCACGTCAACTTCTCCCCCCACCCAGACCCCTCGGAGGACCTCCCCCTCTCTCCTCCACACATCAGAAAAAACAGCAATCCATTTGAGAGTGGGCTGACAGGAAGTAGGTCATTTTCACATGGAGCTATACCAGATTGTGCTTCTTCTACACCGTTTCTCTCTCTCACACACACATACACACACATGTATGCACTCCCCCTCTATCTCTCTCTTTGTCCGCCTCCACCCCAGTACTTCAAGTGGGGGTGAGAGCAGATTCAAATCCCCCAACTGAATCATACCACTAAGCAGCTTTGCAATTCAGACGTTTTTCCCCTGTTGTTTCCCCACCGACTGTAAATAATGGAAAAAGAAAAGTTATTTCCCCCCCTCTCTTTATCTATCTTCTGTATCTCTCTCTCAGACCCTTCAAATCCTTCACTCTCCTCCGTCTTGCTCTGTAAGACAAAGTGACAGAAGCAGCATGGACCATTAGATTATTACGTTCTGAGGGCTGGGGGCTCATGTTATCACAGGCGAGCAGCCAGTCAAGTGAGCGGGGATCCAGATGGGTGTAGATGGCTTTTTTAACTGTGCGATCATCTCTTATGCACACACACACACACACACACACACACACACACTCACACACTGTTGTCACATAGTACCAAACAACTTCTACAAGCCGAAATAACAGAAGAGAGAAACAAAGTGGAAGGTTGAACTAATTTGGCAAAGATGTATGAAAGGCAAAAATAGAAAACAACCTTTGGATGATCGTTCAAAGGTGCAAAGTTGGTTTGATGCAAATGAGGTTTAAATACCAAGCCAAGAGAGCACTGTGCAGCAGAACGATGACTCACCCTTAATTTGTTGAGATATTTAAAATAGGTTTCTTTTACTGGCTAGACTGCAATGAGGAAAAAATACAAATTGCAAATGCTCTCAATGGCATTAAAACAGCTGCTGGTAATTTAATTAAATCATGTATTTTTTGTTTCATAAACTGTAGGACTGCAATTGTTGTATTGTTATAAATGGACTGTCATGTTAACTGTGAGAAAAGGAGTGGAAGAGAGGTTTGCTGGGACTGTGTGGGTGGACGAATCTGCAGAGGGTCTTGTTTTCCCTCTGTTTTCTCTTCTCTTTTTGTTCTCTTTTCCACTTTTTAGCTCTTTCATTCAGCACATAACCCTACATAACACTGCAATTTGTCATTTTTACTCTTTGGTTTGTATTTGGATTAAAGTAACAGTGCTTTAAACGTGCCAATAGGCAGATGTTGTCACCTTTGGATTACCTTTGTAACCAAGGAGCCCCGGTGAACAGTCTGTGGGGTTGAGGGCATAAAAAAAGAGGTAAAAAAAAGTTTGAAAGAGGTGACATCTGTATGTGAAGGAAACAAAGACACAAAAGGATGCTCTTCATGCCCAACAGCAAAGAAAGGGACTCGGAATGATATAGGAACAGATACCAGCACACCAGACATCTTCACACGCTCTGCCTCCGTTGCTCTCTTTCCTTGGCTTCAGTTAAGCAGCCTCATAAAGCAGTAATTGTGGAGAAAAGAGACCCTGCAGGCAACCTACGTCTGTACTGCGCAAAAAAGTCCTCCATCCCTCCTACTCTGGCTCAAAGAGCTTGCCTGGACTGGAGAATGGGACAGATTGTCTGAGGAGACAGAATCTGTTTTGGGTAACAATTCCCCTGCTGTGCAACACAGAGAAATTCGATATCATTGTGAGGACAACTACCACTATACAGCCAAGACTGGACATCTGACGCATTATGCATGAAAGTCTAGGAATCTGTGAGTTTGTGTCCCGATAGAGAGCAGGCCGTTTGAAAAATAAAAAATAAAAAAAATAAAAAATCCATATTAGGTTATATACACGCTCCATGCTTAACCCCTGGCACAGCCACACATATTATCAACGCAATACCACTCAGCCTTTTTATATTATGACTTATGGGGCTGCTGTTCCAGTAATGATCAATACATCATCATCCCCCACCACCATCACCAGTGGCTTTCAAGCATGCATGGGTGAGTAATTACCACCGTGCCTAAGTTTTCTTAGACAGACTTGTGGTCCGTGGAGACTTTTTAAAGGAAAGATCATTGAGTTAGTACCCCCCCCCTTCCAGTCTCTCGATCGCTATAAGCCTTCTTGTCCAAGTCACCCGTAACCAGTTGGGTCAACACCACCTCCAGGGGTTAGATGAAAGGTCAATAATGTCACCACCCGACTTCATGTGCCGTTAAGGCAGCACAGACTGATTGATGCTGAGAAAGAGTTTATTATTCTGCCAAGACAGATTGAATTGGGCAGGACATTGATTATGTGTATATAATACTGCAACATGGTGACAGCCTTGAAAGATGTACTTGCATTTTCATTATATAAAAACTTTTATGATAATTTTTAAAGATGTCTGAGGCATTCAAGAAGGTAATGAATTAAAAAAGCTTTAATTATCTCATGGCCATTGATATCATAACACGAGTAAAAAACAGTAAAAAACTGTAAAAATATGCCTTCTTAAGGCCTTCTTAAGGCATATTTTTATTTCTTCCTTTGGGGAAGTAAAAATTGTTCACTTTTGGGCTACTTTTATAAATTTGCAATCAACACATTATCAGTATGGACAAGTAGTCACATGGTAATAACAAGTTTGTATGTAAGTTTTTCTTTACACACAAGCAAAACAGCAAATGAAAAAAGTCTTAGAAAACTTTGACGCCTAAATAAAAAACAGCTTGAGTTTTCCATTCAAATCTGGGTCTTGTTTAACTTTCAGTGTTTCTCTGTCTAAGAGGCCCGAAGCTGATGAACACCAGGAGAAAAACATTTTTCACACCCAAATAGCACCCGTTGCCTTCTGATTTTGACTGACCCTTTTTATTTCATTAACAGCTATCAACAAAAGCCATTTAATGAATGTACATTCAGTGATAATCTCTCTAAATGGTGTCTTTTATTCTCAGCGGCGGAGTTCGACAGTTCTGCGCTGGATTCAAATTGCCTTCTCGAAAACATCACATTCACTAGAGACGATGCATGCATGTACTTCAATGTACTGTTTGCACTTTTATCTTACTGATTGAAGCTTCCTCGTGTACTGATCGCTGTCTACAGCTGGATCAGAGTTTTATCTGTCACTGCTGATGCTGTTTCATTGTACAGATGGCAAACAACAGGGTGGCTTTCATTGTGAAGCAGCCACAGAAAAATTCAATGCATTCTGTCATTGACGTTAGTGTCGATGCATTGACAAAACCAAACAAGCTCATTTTTGATATACTTGTCAGGGAATCATTCTTTACATGTCGCAGGGAGTTATGGAAGAAGAATGACAGGAACTAACACAATGAGCTGTTGGATGTAGAGCAGCAGGTGACAGTTTTCACTGTGGTACAAACCTGAAACAGGTCATCCAGGTACGCAAGGACTTTTACTGCGCCAAAAACATGCAAATTGTTGACTCCTCATTTTTAAACAATGTGCCCTGAAGCTCACAGTCTGTTTAGCTGCACTGCAAAATGACACATAAATTACTATTCTACTTTTCTTCTTCTTTCTCTGTTCTCAGTCCTCTTTGTTGTAAGTGAAAACCAGCACTGAAATCTTAAGTATTATATGATTAAAATGCAGCAAAGTAAAACATTTTCACTGGTAAAATTTACTCTTAGTATCACAGTATTCAGGCTGTTGTCAGTTCTGGTCACAGTGGGCAGGTAATTAGCTAACGTAAGTGTTAAAACCTCATGACGCTATTAAAATTGAAACTTATGACTCGCGCTGCTCCAGACAGTCAGAGGGGTCATAAGAAGGAAACAGAGATCACATGCTAATTATTCATGCTACTGATAACAGAGGCTGTGTTTCAGATCTCCTCATGATACATGCTTATATAATCTCAATGACGTTGTTTCTTGGAGTTGGTGATAGCTGTCTTGGTTACTTTAAACTATTAATATTTGTTTTTACCATGGTGTCACTGCCAGTGCTGCTGCTCCACATGACAGAGCTGCTGTCCGATCTGTAGATAAAGCTCTAGATTCCAATCAGCTGATAAGAATCACTACAGGTCTTGAATAATACATTGCTGCCCAGTTTCTCATTCTAGTTCACGGTCAAGACAGGAAGTCCTGAGACGGCTCACCGATGCTTTCAGAGAAAATGAAAAGACAGGAACTGATTCACGTGATTGACACGCCTTTATTGACATTTCACAAAGTCAAATGACTAAAAGCCTTGACATTCATGCCTTTCCAATATCCTTGGCACCAAAGGAAGCAGAGAGCATGGTTTTGCATACTGATATCACTTTTGTATTGGGTAAAGTTTGCCTAGTCAACTTGAAATGTTATTAAATTAGCACAAGAGACTGTTATGTTCTTATTCTTGGATTTGAATCCAGCTGTGATGCAGTCAAAGACATTTTCATGGAAGAGTTTCAAAAGTAAACTGTCTAGTTATTGCATTTAGAGCTGGGTATACACTATCCAATTTCATTATTCTTACATGTTGCATTAAACCGGACTACATGTCATTTATTTAGCCTTTAGACCAGTCTTTATGTGGCTATTTTCTTTGAAAGCCAGTGCAGAAAAGTTTGGATAAAGTTTGATTCAAACAAGATGCCCCAGTTCTTAAAAGGTTCTGCTCATAAGCAGGTTAGACAATGCTATTTGTGCGCCATCTAACCTCCTTATGAGCTGCACTCTGGACATTAAACCCAGAACTTAAATAACTGGCAAACACAAATACACGTATGTACCTGTATTATCAACACAATTAAACATAAATGTGCAAAAACAGTCAACTAATTTTGCTCTGTTTAAAAAACTTCTCTCAAAAACACTTGAGACAATCCTGGTAGGAATGATGACAGATAACCAGCAGCAAACAGAGCCAGAGAAACACTTCCTGGTTTTCACCAGACTTGGGGTGGAACAATGGAGGGGATGTGCTGTGATTAGTACCGCAGGGCCGGCCCTCCCGTTACAATAGCAACCCCGTAAACACACGGAGAGCAGGGGCAATTCCCACCGCAAGCTAATTTGGAAGCACTTACACAAGTCCACATTATAACCAACACGTTTTGGCGGCTGCTGCTGCTGCTGCTGCAAATTTGTGCAACCCAGCTGAATTAAGAGTGATGAAAGAAAGCCAGAAGTGTGTCAGAGCCGGCAAAACACTGACAAACAAAAAACCTCCGGGGGCTTCGTGTTCACAGTGTATAAACTCTGCATGCGACGCTGAGCTGCAGGTGAAAATAAAACACCTACATTTGATTCAACAGAACTATTTCAGACACATCCTTAGTTTTTTTTTTTTTTAATGTCCTGAATAAAATACAAACCATATAGCTTTCTCCCCTCCTCAGTTTCCATAATGACTAACATGCCATCAGCAGAGGTGTGTGTGTGTGTCCTTTTGATGGTCAGTGCTGTGAGGGTCAGTGCTGTAGCAGGATGCCGTAAGAGCGTCACAATTATGGTGCTTTTAGCAGCTAGTTTCCCACACATGTAAGCTGCGGTAGTGGCTGGTAGGTGTTTGGTAATTGTTTTTTCCCCCTCGGCATTACTCCTACTCACAGTTCTCAAGCATGCAGAAACACACAGGACACACACACAAGGTACAAACACACACACACACACACACACACACACACTCTGACAGCCTTTTGACAGTTCCTGCCTCTTGACAGATGACAGCAGTGGGATGGAAATAGACCACATTCCTTCTACTGCAACCGCCCAGTCTGGTCCAACCAGCTCTCCATACACCTCCTCTGGTTTCATCCTTTCATTTTATCCACGTCTGTTTTCTTTCACTCGTGCTACAGCTCTCACTCTCTTTTTTTTTCCTCAAACACAGAGCTCTATTTACTCCTTTCCAAATTTTTTTTCAGGTCCCTCAGCTCTAACATCTGACCTCCTAATAAAGTTATAAAGCAGCCAAAAGGCCTGTCTTTTCTCCATTAAAGCTTCTGGATCATTTTTTACAATGATGATGGGATTTTTGACCTTCATGTCACATGATCAGCAACATCAGCAGAGTGCACTCATTTAAAACACAGTCCACTCCGCTAAAGAGCATCCGCTACAACTTTTATGAGGCTCGAGGAGCAGCTACTCCAGTCAGTAGTGATTAGGTCACCATTCACTTCACTGACTATCTTTAACAAAAACACTATTCTGAGGTTTCATCATCATTCCTCATTATTGCAAAAATTAGATTTCCATTTAAGACTATCTTTAGGCCATAAGTAGTGACTAAGCAATGCCCACTAATATGTGCATCAAACTGCATTATGTTGGACTAAAAGCAAAAGATAAAGAAGACTTATTTGCTTTGCTTCTCTGCCTCAGTAACAAATGAACGCAGATCTGCCAAATAGTTCTCATCTTTTTTTGTTGCTATTTTCTTTCCTCTTTCTTCACATTAATAAAAGCTGACAAGATCAGGCTAGCTTCCCATTTTCCTCATAGTGCTGCCTTTACTTATATTGATTTCACACACATAAAGAATCGTGATTTACGTTTTTACTTTGTAAGTAAAACAGCAGTTCATGATGGAATTTCATGACCAGCCAAACAAAGCTACAGCATGTTTCAATCTGCTCCAAGTGGAAACTTTTGAGGAGGACCACCTTAATCTTTTCATTTCTTAAAAAAAGATCCTTCTATAATTTTTAGAGGTCAACTGATGTCTTTTACAGTAATATTCATCAAGAGTGGTTTTAAAATGGAGACTAAGATCATTAAAGAGTTGACAGCCACACTAACGTGAGGCTGTGGGCTGTACAAAGCAGTGTTGAGCTAAATGCTAACGTCAGCGAGCTGACAAGCTCACAATAATAATGATAACATGTTGATGTTTAATGTTATGTTAAATTTATCAGTAATCTAACGCTGCTGATGGTACATGAATGTCATTTTGCAAGTCCATCCAATAGTTGTATATATGTGTTACTCAAAACCACAATAATCTCAAGGTGGCGCTAGAGGAAAGAGTCAGGTGAACATTATTGAATTTTCCTCCATGAAACAGGTCTACAAAATTTGTGATGGGACTTTCAGCACAGCAAATATGTGGTATGTGAAAATTTTGACCTGCTGGTGGTTCTCATGGGAAACTCACAGAAACACAACAGTCATTGGGCTTTCTCCTTAAGCACAATGGATACTTGTACCAGATCTCATGGCAATCTGTCCAGTTGCTGCTGGAATATATCAGCTAGGACCAAAATGTTGGACAACCAACCCAACATCTAGCCTGGCTAAAACAAGAGAGTTAAACGTTTCAACATTTGCTGAAAGAGAGACAACAACCTCCCACGTGCACCTCAGAAAGGACTAAAGCTGCAAAGTCTTTGTAAACACATCTGATGTTAAAACCATACTTCTGTCCTTGGATGAAACACTTGTTGTAACATCTGATATAAAACACCTGAGATTCATGTTTCTATTGAAGTAACTCATAAAATATGTGAACTTTAGTCACACAGTGTCCCAGAAAAGCTTGTAAAAAGCAGAAAAAGGGGTCTCTTTCCACTGTTTGTTCGCCTCACCAAATTACTGAATGTTTTCAAAGTCTGCAGTAGTCACTTGTTGTTAGCTCTCATCTCAGAACAGACGTTCACAACATTCCCTTTATGAAAATTAGATTACAACAAAAAATCAGAGGTTACATCAAACACAACAAGGCCGTTTGATTCTTCAAAGCCTCTAAGACCCTATAACTCAATCCCTTGAAGCAAGACAGTCTCTTCACAGAACCCACTAGTCTCAATCACTTACTCATGAACAAGTGCTGCCTTTGCCAAAATTCACTCTGAAAGAAATGCTTCCTCCTCCCTTTGGATTTGAAAAACGACCCCTGATTGGTTTATATTTGGGCCATCATAAAGTGTGTCATGATCCTCAGACAAATTAGTTGAGTGGTTTTGGCAGCAGGATCCCTTGTTCTTTATCGTTGCTCAATTACAAGCGTGATTGTGAGCACAAAGGTTCTTTCATTATGGTTGTTGAGCTTACCTCAAGCATCACTTCCTCCACAGCAAAGCACTGGATTACTCTTACTTAATGCGTATTTTTACTCAAACTAATTTCTTACGCGGTTTTGCATGTTTTGCATCTGATAAGCAATCAGCCCATCTGTCCGTCTACCATCCATCCATTGCAGAAACTGAGACATTTTCTTATCACCCAGTCTACATCCTGCTCAGACTCTTGCTTTTTCCCCAGAGAGCAAAGACATTTGAAAGTCTGGCATTTAACCAAGCTGCAGATTGACAGTAATAGTGAACCTTAGATCAACCTTATCAATGCTTTGTTTTGTCTCTCAATCTTGTTGTGCGTAATGCCCTTTTTAATCTCACTCTGGGTCTAGACAAGAGCTTTCCTAATTGACCATGGACTCAGCTGTTACACAATACCACACCCACTGAGGAGGCAAAACTAAGCCTGTTGAGATGACATCCATGCTCACCGTGTACCGGGCATGCACGACTGCTCGAAGGACAGCCTAGATAAAGCGGTTTGCAACACTATCAAATTCATCTTAGAACCCTGATAGAAGATAATGAGCCAGACAGCATCACAATTAGCAAAGTCAGCAGTTAGATCCGTCATTTGTAAACCGGGGTTAGAACCAATCCAATGGGTTACAGGATGCATCTAAGTGGATGAAAGGTAATAACCAAAACAGTACAAGTAAGAAGAATATTATACTGCATTTCCTGCCAAATTTTTTGGGGTTCTTTTTTGTTTTGTAAAATGGATCAACAGTCTTTTTAAAATCCGAGTTTCTGCTTACAGTTATAATCAGAGCTGTGAGGGGTGGTCTTAAATATTTAACTGGATTGATTTGAAGAATGGTAAGAGCAGTGATGGCACAGCAAAAAAGTCTTTCAAAAAGAGCGCTGAGATGTAGTTTCACGCATTTCACAAAATGATCAAAAAACAAAATTGACTAGCAAACACATTTGAGCCATCAAATGTGGTAAATTATCATCAATTCTCTGTTACCTACATTGTATGGATGTCGTGTTCATAAATGTCTTGGTGTTTTGGAGGCAAGAAGAACTTTCCAATGTGTGAGAACATGTGATTGGGCGTGGGAGATGCTGAAGCAACGATGCAAAACACTACGTAAGATATCTTTCATGCTGTTATGCTAAGTGTTAAAATATTTTCCATTCATTTTGAAACTGTGGTGTTGTGCCAGAGTCGAGCTCATTCCTGGGAAACAGTGGAGTCCTCCAGAAACTCTGAGCAAAGCCTCTGTGAGGAGCCTCAAACAGGAAATAACTGCAGTGTCTCACCGGCCTGCTGTCTGGTATGGAGACCCTGGGCAGACAAATGCATAACAATGAGACAAAAGACTACAGAGGCAGCGGTACAGGCTGTTTATTTTGAGTTACGGCCTAAGATCTGGACAAGAGTAAAGCACAGACACTGGATGTGACAAACAAAGAGAGTAGGAATGAGGTAAAAAGACGAAGAGACAGTCCAGCTGCCAAGAAGGACTCCACTTCTGATTTTACTTCCAAGACAGCAGGAAGGAGTGGAGGCGGATGAGGAGGAGGAGAGACAGAAAAAGAGTTCATAATAGAGTTAAAACCCGAGCCAGGGTTTCTTTATTACACAAAATATGTGGGTGGCTCAGGTCAGATCATCACTCTTTTTCCAGGTTCCGTGTAAAGGGGATTTCCAGATTATGAGCCTCAGCACACAGGAGCTCCCTCTCTTTAGCCTTTTATCTTAAATCTCACGAGTTGAGCAGTGGTTGGAAGTAAACATCACTTCTGATTTTTGCATCATCTCCAGGGAGGAGCTGACTCGTGTTTTTTTCCTACAGAAGTAGATGAAAGTCAGATAAAAACATCTGGGATGACCTTGTTAGCAGAGCCCTTATGGCACTGATAGTCAGATTCACTTAATCAAGTCTCCTAAAATAAAAAAATGATTTACAGGGAAGTGAGCGGAGAGAATGGTGGTGATACAAAACATAGGAAACATCGGAATTAAAGTCCAACATCCGAAAATACTCAAGTTAAGGTTCAGGGAAAGGTGGCACTTTTGCTTAAACATGCGCTGTGTTGTGTTACTTTGGACTTTTTCCGTATTTAATTAGGACCAAGATCTTTCTATATACCACACTTAATTTGCCACAACCAGATATTGTGGGTACATTTAATAACATTTTGTGACTTTGCAGACTCATAAATCATCCCCCCATTATGATGATAGCTGTTAGCTAAGAGTTGACAGGTGACACTGCATCAATAATTCGTCAATACCCAATTATTTTTTTTACATTTTGCTATTGCTCACTTTAGATCAATTTGTCATGGGTCAAAAATCAGCCAAATCATGCAAAGTCAGGCCTCGCTTAAAGGTTTAATCAATATTTTTATTATGAGTTACAAACTGAACGGTGTGAAAGGGGTTGTTGATGACGTAGTTACCAAGAGTCATCACCTGAATCTCCTTAGCTTGATGGAGTTTGAGTTTCAGCCTTTTGTTTAGCATACTGACTGCAAATTAAATGGTTTAGTTCACTCTTGCCTCTCCCATGGTGTTTTTTTCAGCCCCAGCAGACAGCTGTTTACAGCAAAAAGAAAGATCTATAACCCCTATGCTACCTGCTCAGCATCAAACAACAACGAGATGGAGCTAGCAACTAGTTGTTGACCATAATGAAGCATTTAGCAGCTGGAAAGCCTCATGTTTCCCTGAGGAGTCTGTAGAGTCCAAAAACTGAGCTAAAAGAGGAGTAAAGGTTGGAGTTAGATTAAAAACAGTCCAAAGGGGCAAAAAAAACCCAGTTATTCCATATCTGAGGGAACAAAACTAAACCACAAAGGGAACTTATCATTATGGTATTGTACGAGAGGGTTTAAAGTCGATGTTAATAATTAATCAACATGTTTTTAGCAAAAGAATCATTTCATAATCAGGGCTGGGATGATTAGTCAACATTTAAAACTTTCTTGTTACTGCATGCTGTCTTGCTGGGAGGTCCATGAGTCCTACGCATTATTCCATTAAAAATTACAACATGAAATTCGTCATATAATCCCCTATGCTTATAGCCTGCAGCTAAAAGGAATAACACAGGCAGAACACGAGAGGAAAATCTGACGTGAAAGGGATATGAAAATAGCAATGGGGCAGACACTTCCTCTTCGCATATGTTACATAAAACCTTTAAAGTTTTTTCTGTGTCACACATTTGAATATCAACTGTTCTCATCTAACGGAAAACTAGCAGATTGGTTTCCTCCTTCCTATAAGAGTCCAGGAGGGATTGAAAAGGGCTGGAAGTTCAATGTCTTACCATAAAACCAAGCACATGTATGGCCTCATGGCATCTTGCAGGCGTGTAAAACATCACAGATCTCCTGAGAGCTTCAGCGAAGGAGAGCTGCCAATGTTTTCGATATGACTGACTGACATTCCCCTGAGGGAAGAACAATTTTCAACAATTACTCATTTTTGCTTCAGTTTAGACCAATTCCATTTATAAGGAGATCGATTTGGGAGCTTTTGCATCATGTTCCTCAGGCCACAGTGCGTTATCACAATCTAAACACCCAGCTTTATTTCAAGGTTAGCTGTAGTGCATGTGCTCACAGCATGACGGATATTCAGCATGACAGAGGTCAACAAAGGGATTAAATACATGTGTGAAGGAACCTGTGCCCAAGAGCCACTGTAAATCACTCACCCTCTGTGATAGCCGCAGGCCACTTTCCATGTGTGTGTGTGTGTGTGTGTGTGTGTTAGTACAAGTGGTCATGACCCACTCAAAGCAACGACAGATTATCAATCCTACCCAATCATCATCCGCAGGAGCGCTGACATTGAGGCATCATGAGTTATGAGAACGTGACCAAGGAGAGAAAGTAACTCTGTGTGTGTGTGTGTGCATGTGAGAGTGTGTGTGTGTACATGCGTGTGTTTACAGCAGTAGGAGGTGTGTGAATGAATCTCAAGTGCAGCGATGAGTCCTGCTGCCATTGTCCTGATAGAAAAACACGGTTTGTTGATGCCCTTATGGACTATTCTGAAACCTGTCGCCCTGACCTGCTCGCTCGGGCCTTTTCATTTTATATTTCACGGTCTTCACCGCAGTAACACTATCCTATCAATGAAAACAATCCAACAATTGAAGGGTCAGGGCAAAGGAAAAGGACCTAAATATAATGAGGAGTGAGGAGGAGAAAATCCCGGTGACACCATTCAATAAATCACATGACACACAGCTCCAGAGTCAGGAATAGAAAATACAAGAGGGTGTTTCTCGCTATTCTTTCAAGACTGCTTTACTGTTGTGATTAAATCCTGTTTATATACACTGTGTGTGTGTGTGTGTGTGTGTGTGTGTGTGTGTGTGTGTGTGTGTGTGTGTGTTTCACTCCAGTAGAGAAGTGACAGTGAGCGGCCTGAGCCTTTTGACCTATAATCCACTAACTGTCATCCGTATCCCTCCCGACTTGATCTCCTCCATTTGTCTTTGCATGGAAAGGGCTCGCAGCTCAGGCTAATCCTCTGTGTGCACACCATATAAAGCAATGCACTTTTATAAACACACACACATGCCTTCATGAGTGAAATAGTGCAAGTAGAAAAGCATGAGGTATACACAGCTGGGCTGAGCCATGCACCACTAACCTACTTTGAGAATCCGAATGCAGCATCCGCTTCCCTATCAGTCTCTCTTTTTGAATCTGTGCCACTGCTGTGAGTCTCCATCTTCGTCTCTGCCTACTAAACATATACAACCCGACCTAATGTGCAAACACACGGTTGCACGCATGCACACGCATGCACGTGTATATATACAGACAGGCTGACAGGTTGCTGAAGAGCCGCTGTGTCACACGGACATCCTGCTGTGCTGTTTGTAGCCTTTCTCAGTGACAAACAGAGCACCGCTGTCATTCTGAGGAGCACAGAGCCGATGACGGGAACATGGAAAGAAAAGCTACGACTGCAACAACCTCAACCTTCTTCACGGCTCCAGCGGCACAGTCATAGCTCATTCTCTCTCTCTCCGAAAGAAGAATGAATTTTGCATGATGCAGCAGCATCTTAGCAAAAAAAAAAAAAAAAAAGAGGACTGGGGGTAAGGGGGTGGAAAGATGCCCATTTAGCAAAAAAAAAAAACAAAGGAGTTCTGGCAAAAGACTGAGGATGTGATGTAGTAGTTTACTGACACATTGACCCCACTGAGCAAGTTACAGAGTGTTACAAATCCCTTCTTAAAAGCAGGATTGGCATCAGAGCGGCAGTGCCACGGGCCCCGAGGGGGGTGACGAGAGGGCTGTAAGGGGCTGGAGGAAGGCCAGATGCTTTATACACACACACACACACACACACACACACACACACACACACACACACACA
>JAQMCX010000021.1:11198418-11233988 GCA_029814765.1 Acanthurus leucopareius | reverse complement strand
ACACACACACACACACACACACACACACACACACACACACACACACACACACACACACACACATACACACACACATAAACACACACACAGAGCTCTGCAGAGCTTGTTTCTACAACACATATGGTTTCAATTATAGCATTCCTGCGCCCGCAGAGAAGGAGGGGGTCTCACTTCCCGTGTGCATTACTCCAATGGTCAAGCACGAACAGATGTTTTAATGTATTTAGTCATTTGTTTATTCATAGGTGACTCTTTTGGACAAGTGTTTCATTCTCAATCCTCTTTTCTAAACAAAGTGACAGTCCTTAGACATAACACAAACAGTTTTCTTGGCCCAAATTTCTAAAAGTTCTGAGATTAAGGCTATAACTTTACAATACATCTGTTTTGTTTAAGCACAACAATAAGCAAATAATCAACCTCCTTTTTCATAAATAATTAGATTGATTTAATTTATTAATGTTGCTGAAAACATATGTATCATCACTAATACTGTGCCACTTTTGCTTTATTGGGTCAATATATTGAAAGCATATTAAATAGAAACAGAAAATAATCATTTTGTCCACCTCAAACTTGCTTCATCATCTTCCAAGAGAGCAAAGAGAGGGATAAAATGAAGCTGAGAGGCGCAAATTAGTCATTTTCCACAAATTCACATCAGCAGGGTCAAACAGTTACACAATCTAGTGAACCCCCTCCATCCGGCTCGATCCAGTGTGGTGCAGGACGACGAGAGTGAAAGAATCTGAAGAACTAACACAAGATTCAGAAGTCACACCTGGATAAACTCCTCTGAGGTGAGGAGCAAGTGTGGGTGAATCAGCTACCCGAGAATGGCTGGGTTTTTGGATGCACTCATCCAGACAGTGTTTGTTTTTTTCTGCACCCTGGTATGAAGTGGAAGTTGTGAGGACCTAACCATGTGCTTTTAGAGGAATCTCCAAAGATGACAACTATACTTGAAAGGAAAAAACGAAAGAAAAAGTCTGTGAAGAGATATCTATATTGCATTTCTTGGTAAGTTTCTATCTGATGAAGAGAAAAATAACAAAACAGGGAAATAGTGGGGGGTAGATCTGAGCTAAAGCTCACCATTTCAGGGCCCAGGAAGAGTCTTTCTCACTCAGTTCCACCAGTTATGAGGTTTTTCTTACTAGTTGGATTGATGCAAAGTAGCAATCACACAGAGCAAGCCCTGCTTTGAATATTCCTCTTTGCTACAAGTGAAAAATAGGTCATATGCATAATGTTGGGAATAGCTTTTGGAATATGTCTGGACAAATACAGTGTTACTGTCCATTTACAGTATGTCAGTGCTGGACCTGGTCAAGCAGAGCGACCTCATGAAAGTCAGAGTAAGTTCCATTAAAAGCAATTAGATTCCTGAGTCCATCTCTCTGCCACAAAAAAACACACTCGCTACACTCTATTCCACATAAATGCTAATAAAAGTCACGCTAATGTGTTTATGAGTCATAAGAGAAACCTCTCGGTGTGGCCCAGATATCCTCAGTGATGAGAGGAAATGTGATCCCGCAGCATTTACAGCATTTGCAGCTTTAAAATCGACAAAACATCAATTTGGCTCAGCCGTTTTAGAGTGTGTTAAACTGAAATGGACTTTGATATCCAAACCACAAAAACGTCACAAGCCACAAAGTCATCACCAAGTCTGTGGCTTGAAGTGAGCGTGTACGGGGTTTTTTTGGGCCGTCTGACCCATATCCCCAGGGGGACGCATGTCTGGCCGATTAGGCCGACCATCATGGGAAACGTCTGTGGTTCTCCTGACCGACTTCACGTGACCTGATTGAGCAGTCATACCACTTCATATGCTTCAGTCACCGCAGCAATGCCTGAAGGGGGATCACCTCCTCCCATTAAAACTGTTAACCCCCCCCGATACACAATTACGTACACACAGACACACGAGACCACGTTTCTCTACTTCCTCCTACCCAAAGTCAATCCCTTCGTAATGTTGTCAAGTGGAATCACATTCCATGGCATTAACTCCAACATATATTTGAATCCTGCTTTTTTCTGTATATTTGAAAGTGGTTTAAGGAGCCAGTGAGGAGCAACTCTTTTGTTTAAAGCTGAGGAGGAAATGTGGTTGACACTGTATTGTTGGACCTCGTTGAGATTAGTAAATTCAGGCATCAAAGCAATGATGTAGTTCATTTGAGCTCCCTTCTGTGAGGAATACAATGGTGATTCGGAGGAGAGTGCTGCTTTAGTCCACACTGAAATATCAACCACTGGATGAATTGACATGAAATTTAGTGCAGACACTTATGATCCCCAGAGGATCAGTCATTTGTACTATGATGATCATGTGACTTTTCCTCTGGTGTCACATTAGATCAAAGTTTAATTTGCCCAATTCACTGTTTTTTTAACTAAATAATTTGCAAATATCACCATGATAGCAACCAAAACTAATGCACGCTAATACTCAGGTGAGAATGACAGCATACTTGAGCCAGAAGTCAGAAAATCAAGACATTGCATACCAACTACTAGCTCAAACCAGGTTAGCCGTTGTTAGCAGTACCATTTTATGACATTATGCAGTCTTTTGCTCTTACAAACACTGTGGCAGGATGTCCACAGATGACTGTCAAAACAGTAACTTGTGTACTGATTTATTGAGACACAAATAAGTCAGAAATGCTAATAAACAGTCTACTATTACAGTTTCATTATTGTTAATGCTTGGAGCTGCCATCTTGGATTTTTAGGTGAACGTCGGTGAGGTTTTCATGACTTTTTGAATCAGAAGTCCAACACTGGGGTGTCATTTGAAATTCTCAATTGTGAAGTTGAAAATTCTGTCTTCCCAGCAAATTAGCATGTTAGCTCTATCCCTGCGAGCATGTTAGTGTTAGTATTAAGCCCAAGAACAGCCAGACAGAGCCATTAGTATGCTTGTAGACTTTATTGTACAGTCTTGTTAAGTTGAAAGGAAGATTTTGCAGTAAATTTCACTGCACACATACTTTTATTTAGCAATATTTTTCTCCCTTCCGTGGGGAAATTATGCTGATCAGAGGTGATTTTGTTCCACAGATGCTTGGGGGTTTCCCATCCATCTTCCTCTATATATTTACACCCCAAAGCAAGGTCTATATACTAACCTAAACCAGGGCATGTGACAAGGTTTCACACCACCTTCCTGTTGTGGAAGGTGAGGGGGTTAATCTTTGGGTGATGGCCCGCGTGTGACAGAGGTCACAGGAAGCAGGGGGCAGCAGGATTTCCTCCTTCCTTCCTTTTGGTTTAATATCCACCTCCCCATCTCAACCACCTCTTTCCTGTCACAATCTGACTGAAGGGCAAGGTTGAGTTGATTTTTCTAGATCCAAGGACATATATGAGTAGAGTCTTTATTTGGACTCTGGGCACAAAGGCAGCAGTGTTTACCCGTGAACTTGTGCATGAAGCTATGTGTGTGTGTGTGTGTCTGCGTGTATGTCCTCACATTTAAACTACAATCCTCCTCTACCTGCTGTGGTTACATAACAAGCTATAAAAGGTTATTCCCCCTAAGAATTGCACTACTGAGTCTAAAGTTCATTCTCAAGCTTTACAAATAGTTTTACATCACAAATGCGCAATGGTGAAATGAAAGAACACATGAGCATCAGTTACCCAAGATATTACTTAAGTGATTATCAATAGAGATATTGTGTGATTGGGATAATACAGTGTAGCAGCACATAAGAGGGTAACATGGGGATGCAACAAGCTGGATCAAACTATGACATGAGATAAAAGCATGAAAATCGCCACTATGATCCTTTAATACCTCTGTATAGTACGTAAAAAATAAGCTGTTTAGTCAAATGCAGGCGACAGATCATATGGAAAATTGTAACCTGTCATTACATTTATTATACTGATGGTGCTGGAAAAAATTATGCAAAATCAGGAAAAATATTTGCAGTACTTGTAACAGCCTAGCACAAAGCTGCTGTTAATTAGTGTTAATTAATGTAAGATATAATGCAAATGAGTGATGCAAATGAAACAATTATTTTTTTACCTATTTTTGATGCTGTGCTTGATTTTTTAAAAAAAACCTGTCCCTCTCATAAAAAATACTATGTGAATTTGTATAATAAAAAGAACAACTTAATGAAAATAGAATAAAAATTGTCACACCGACACCTCCTAACAGGTGCACATTTGAATGTGCATTTGCTTTTATGACCCATTTAAGTCCCCCAATATGTCTAGAGCAAACATAACACACACAAATCTCCCTGCTCTCCACGTTTCTCTGTCTCTCTCTCTCTCCCTTTGCTTCCTCCTCTTCTCCTCCCCCACTCTCACTCACTCACACTCCTTTGATTCAGTTTTGAGGTCAGCTTCATCACAGCACCTGATCTCATCCCTTTTAACGCTTTGCATACGCTTCTCGTCCCAGTCAACAGTATTTACATAGAAGGCACAACTGGGGTCTATTTGAATAACCACAAAGAGGATGTTAAACACTGTAAAGCTCAACCAAAACCTCAAACTGAGGGTGAAAGGATTCAGCATAAATCACAGTTTAAAGACTAATGCATCAGAGCTGAAATCATGTGGATTAATGTTTGATTACATTTAGCTTTGCTAATCCATTTTCTATGGGTGGATGTGGTATATTGATGCGTGGCAGTCATACTGACGGGCTTCTATCACACTAGAAATGCAGTTTGTTTGTTTTTTTTTACAGCTGGGATTTAAAACATTAGGAGTAATGTGTATTCTTTCTCAATTTTTTTTTTTTGGGGGGGGTTGTTGTTTTTTCTTTTGAAGTAAAGAAAATTTTGTATTGTGCAAGAGTAGAATCCAAAAAAGAAATAACATTTAGGTGCTTTGTAAAAATCAGGCATTTTTTCCTGTTTGGTTGCAAAACGCAACATTGATGGCAGAAAAACAGTTTGGGCTTAAAAAAAAAAGTGTAACAGAGCCATGACCTAAATATCCAATATGCAACGTGGATAATTGCATTGTGATTGGTTCAAGTTCACAGAAAAAATAGAGGAAAAAGTCTGATTTTGGACACAAATCAAAGTTATTCTTGGCAAAATGAAATGAAATTGTGGATTTGTTAGTAAAGAAAACTGTGAGAGATAATACCGCCTCTTTGCCATCAAATTTAGTTCAGGAATTTCTGACTAAAACTAGTTTCTTTTTTGATTTGTATTCTGTGTGAGTTTGGTTTTGTAGTCCCAGAAACTCTGGGATATCTTATATGTTCACTGGGCAAAGGTGCCATTTGAAATTTTTAGAAATTATACATATTGACTCTTAAGCTAAAATGAGATCAGTGTTTCTCTCATATTTAAAAACAGCAAAAATTTAGCTGCAGTCAGTTAGCTTAGCTTAGCATGGAGACAGGAAAAAGAGAGAAACAACTGACTTGATTCTCTCAAAATGTAAAAAAACTAGCACTAATAAACTCACTAATTAGCACATCATCAGTTGTTAAATTCGTACAAAAAAACCCCACAACATGTCCAGTACATTACTTGTGTTAAACAAATGTTAAACAAACATTTATACAGTGTAGTTTCTGTGCAGGTTTTACTCTGGACAGACCAGGCGGACTGTTTTCAATCTTCATGTTAGACCAAACTGACTGGCTGCTGCCTTCGGCCTTATTTTGCCATACAGACGAGAGGCTGTTAGCAATATTCTTATCAAATCTCAGAGAATGCACAAATTTCCCAAAATGTCAGACTTCTCCGTTAGGGCAGAAGAGAAAAATATACATGAAAACCCTAAAACGTTGCTGCATGGACCCCAAAAACTAAAGTAGCTCTCCATAATAAACATTAGTTCAGTGCTTAGTCTAAGTAAATTGACTCATGGTCACATTTCTTAAAACTGTGACTAAATCAGAGTGTAAAACATTTATGTTCACTGCAGTCTTTCAATAGATTAGAAAGAGACCTTTCTTTTAATCTGCTTGCTTTTAGTTTAACTGTCTTTTAAAACAATGATAACTTTCTCTTAATGTATTGTTTTGTTTTTATTTTATTTCTGAAGTAAAGTTTTTACAGGCTGTGGAAAAAAACTCAACTTCCAGACTCTGCTGATGTAAAATAAGAGGCATCTTCTCCAAACCTCACATAGACATCTAAACATTAAACTGAGAGGAACTCATCTGTAAACCGGCTTGTGATTAAACCTAGATAAGCTTTACACCACTAAACCTAAAGTTTTTAATAGCAAAGAACAAAATTCAAAGATATAAACTCTCAAGATCTCACAGAAATATATTTTTTTTAAAGTTTATGAATAATGTGTAAGGAAATGGGTGGTACATTAAATGTGCTGCATTGCAGCTTTAATTGAATCCCTGCCATTTCCATTCGCAGCATTATCACTCTTTCACACTCAGTCAAATAAAACACATGTGAGCTGCTGCAGATGCCAAAGGCTAAAACTCTATAATCTTTATTCCACAACCCCTTTTTTTCTGAGGGTACAAATGGTGGTTAGCAAAAACAGAGTAAAGATAACCCGACTTATCCCTCATCTATAGATCTCTCTCTCTCTTTCTGCCAGTCCTCTATGATAACCCTATTAAAATATTTTCCTCTGGCAAATCCCTGAGAAATAAATCCTCTTTTTCCAGAAAGCGGGTGGGGGGTGTCTGTCACATGGAGGAATACAGTTGCCTTGGCAACCCCTGATGGTTTTACACTGCAGCCTGGCATCAGAGAGACTGGTTACGATAAGTTTGCTGGAGACATTTCGCACTGGGCAATGGAGTCAGCAGTTTGAAAATCAACTAACGAGAAGCACACGGTCAGGAGCAACGCCAAATGGGTCTGCTGGCTAAGATTTATTCATCACAAATGGTCACTCTGTCTTCACATACAGATAAGAATCACCGAAGAGTGTTTAAATGATGTTGATGTGAGAGAGAAGAAGCACATACATCCAATAGAGCAAGCTAACATTTCCTCTCCAGACGCTGACTTACTGTGCAAATGAACAAGTATGTAAAAACAGCAGAATTAGCATACAGATATAGAAAGAGGTATATTTGTTATTATATTACAGCTTTGTTACATGTGTAAGGCTCCCCTGTATCAGCCAATATCCATTTAAAGGAGGCTAATGGCTCAGGATGTCTGCTTACAACACATAAAGGCAGTGAACTCAGTACTGTAATATGCTGCCTCCCCCGTGTGGATACACCTGGTACTACAGCACAGTCATGATGAACCAGCACAGGCAGCAGGCCTGAAATATCCAAACAAACCTGAACCGACAAACACAAGTTTGGAGGTTGGATTTTTTGGGGAAAACTTATTATGGCTGCTTTAATATGACTGGATTATCCTAAATATATAACAATAGCATATTTGACTAAACATCTGTAGTATGTTTAGTGGTCATGTTTAACTTAGCCTATAGGGCACCAAGCCCCTAAATTAGGTGGCCAAAACACATTTTGTTGCCCCACATGTAAATTTACATATAAACATTACGGAAAAGGCTATGTAACACTACTTAATACAGTCTTCCTTAATTGTGACAGCTTGAAATTTTATGTATGTATTTAAAATACCCAAATAATAGGAAAACATAATCATTTATTTGAATTGAAAACTTAAGCTCTTTGTAACTAATATGATATATGTTTGCTAAAATGTCAGACCTTGACTATACTGGCTTGTTTCTGCCCAAGCTTGTCACTAGAAAGTTGTTTTCACATTCATCTTATGAAGAGGAAGATGTTCGTTCACTCCTCTAAAGTCAGATATTCAAACGTACACCAGGAAAGTTAAATATGGTACATCACAAATTCAAAAGCCAATAACAGGTTAAAAAAACTGAAACATCTGGTGCAGAGAGGGCTTTTCAGTACAAAGTTAGTTTGCATTAACACTGTGTCAGCCCTTCCAGTTACGAGCTAACAAGCTGAAAAACAATTAAAAATATAAAGATGCTAACTACGCTCACCATTCTGATACATCCTCCAACACTAAGTTAGCCATCTTACTGCTCTTCCACTGGTCCTTTTCATGAGGGGAAACCATGTTAAACTAAATCTTACACTGATCACAGCAGAGTATTGAATGTATCTTGAAAGAATTTGAATGATAAAATGTAATGCATCATACAATTTACTTCCTGAAGTACTTAGAAAATTTAGAAAATGAATGAAAGGGTGTTAGAATGACAAAAAAGGCTCAGGATGGTGATTTCATCAGTTTATTACTTCCCAAATTTAATCTTCCATACCCTCAATTCTGTGACTTCAAACCCCCACACACACATTTTTCACAGAAATAAAAACTTGTGACAAATGCAGCTGAAAATGTATTTAGCATGTAATGTTTTTTTTTCTTTCTTTTTTTTTTACCAATGACGCCTTTCCAAAGGGCCACTGATATGCACAAACACAACAATGAGGGAAGATGAAGTGTGTGTACGAACACAAGATGACATGCAGTGATTCCCTGTGAGATTGCACTTAATAACAGACTGTATAATTACCAATAGAACAGCTGTGGTAGCTGAAATGATATCCAACAACAAACCTTTGCTGAAAGACCCTGTACCATTTATACAGCTAAGCTCAACCTCAAATTTAGTGTCTAAGCCACAAAGGGGCAAAACCATGCTTGTCTGTGTCATGCTGTGCACATATTTACTTTTTAAATTAAAATGAGATGTTTACACTGAACGTCTAATAAACACACATGTCAGACAATAAAGAGTGGCTACAGAGTTCCACTGTAACAATCATCTGTTTTTACTCCAAAGTCCCCGATTTCCAGAGAAGAAAGGCAGTATTAGGATCCATCCTTCATGCGACACAATCCTCAGGAACCTGACAAGCAGCTCCTCAATCTCGGGTGGCAACTTAAAAGGGTGACTGTGAGGCATGTTCTCCCCCCCCCCACCCGTTCACTATCGTACGTCACGGCTCATCCTTGTCCTTTTCCCTGCAAAGGCACTGCGCTCGTGCGACAAGGGCTGAACGCAACGACCAGCCGTATCACTTCGTTGCATCCTCACACCAGTTTGCAGATTATGTGTCCTCCTCCTCCTCCTCGACTTCGCTGTGCAGTGACGGACAGGTTGTTTTTTGAGAGGGCTGAAACATGGTAGCGCACATTGATTTTTTGGTCCAAATGCAGGCATTGAAGATTCAGTGGATTTCAATGTGGACCTGTAAGGACATGAGGAGGGCGTCAGGCAACACGAGACGTGCAAAATAAACAGGCATCCGTCTTGGCAATGATGGCGTGAAAATTAGGTCATTGATCTTTAAATCTTCAGCAAGCACTCAGTTGCTAGATATTTAGTATATATTGTAAATCTCTTGAATTGTAATCATTAGTTGATCAATGGAAAATTAATTGGCCACAATTGACAAAAATAATTTATGAATGAATGAACAACTGAAGATTAGGAGCTGAAAAAGGTGGACCAGCCACTTGAATTCTAAAATGAAATGAAAGTTTCAGCCAAGGAAGAACATTTTTAAACAATTTTCTAACCAATAATTTATGAATTGTAGGCTGCTTAATATTACAATAACAAGATAGTTCATTGTGGCCATTAATGCTTTATAAAGTCTTTAAAAACTGTGGGCAACCGAATAGTATGTCTCCTTTATCTTGTGTGAATGTGGCAGTCTAAATGTAAAACGACTGTCAGTCCAACGTAGTGCTTAACAGCTTAACAAAGTGACACCAAATCATACAACTGAATCAAGAACTCACTGAACCAGTTTGAACAAAAGCTGAACTGTATGGCCTTTGCGAGAGTAACATTTATAATCTTTACCTTGGTGTACTTAATAAACCAGCAACGAGTTTAAAACCCATCGACTAAGAGAGAATAAATATTAAAGAAACACATCCCAGACAGCAAATATTCATATTACCATGACATCAGACAACAACATGTTTGTAACTAACGACATAAATGTTCTTTCTCATCAGATATTGACTTGTTTATATTAGCAAGCTGGTGAACAAGCATCTTAACTGGTAACGTTTACCAACAGTTAACTGTTACCTTATTTTCATTAATAATCACCACACAATTACCTGTAGTCTGACATTAAACATCATCGAAGCGACGAGGTAGATATACGGGAATCTGATTCGTAGTCGCCATGCGAGATCGAAAAATATTAACAAAGTCCTCGTCAAGCCTTTGGAAAACACTCCGTAAGTCCGACCAGCGGAGCCCGAAAATCGGAGCACCAAGTATGACAGACCCGCCATACGGGCGACGTCGGCCCCGGTTTCTACGGTGACTATGTCAGACAGTGAGGCGAACAAACGAGAGAAATGTTGGCTGATACATGACAGGCATATTTCTTTCACCAACTGACACCGAGCTCCATTTCTACATCGGCTGGTTGTGTTGGCAGATCTACCGTTACTCCACCCTGACAGGCTTTCTACCGATTCCTGTTATGGTCATCAAGAGGACTCATAACTGTGTGACACGCACGGAAGTTTACAGTGTGAGGGATTTTGTGCCCAGTAGAAGGGCTCTCAGGCAGATTTATGATTCGTATCTTTCAAACTGTATCCATGAGCTATGCAACTCAAAAATAAGCACAAAAATTTTTCATACCACAGATATAACCAAAGAGAATTACAAAGACTGATGAACTGTTTGTTATTAAATTTAATCGTACTGTAATATTTAAAAAAGAAAGAAACTGATAACCGTGTCCATAGTCACTCTTTGAAATGATGTGTAATTTTACCATTAACTAATAGTTTGGTGTTTTTTTTCTTTTTTCGTGGAACGAGCATATCAAAATATATATTTCTTTTAGGTAGTTCTAATAATGATTGCTCTTTTAGACTGAGGTCAATTTAATTCTCCATAAAAAGATGTCCAAAACATTTTATAGAGGCTAATTTGCATTTTCTCTAAAATATTTTTTGATATACTTAATTTAGCACTTTCTGTAATAATTTTAGTTTTTCTAACAAATGTAGTGTAACTTTTCGTTGGCAGACCCAGCCATGAGCTTAAAGTTCCACATCTGTCTATGCATGTTTCATTTTTGTATCTATTTATTTAGTTTGAATTGTTACTTAACATTATTAGAAATGACGGCTTACCCTTAAGGAATTTCAGTGTATAAATAAGGGTAGTGCAAAACTTATAATGCCAAATTGCTGTCAGACAAGCCTTAACTGTGCCTCTGCAAAATCTGAGACGATGAACGTCGAGGCGCCGTACACAGCCCGTAAGACATAGCTCAGGGCATAAGTTCCTTTTTACTCCAGTAGTAGCCGAGTTTGCCGATGAAATGACGTAGCTTCCTTAATCATTGTCACACTCTGAATTGTCCGTCTTGCCAGACATTTTATTTACATTTCTGAAGTATTGTAGTTAAAATTTTATTTCCTATATTAAGTCGTTGTTATATATTTTTTGATTACATATTTTGACTTTGAAAAGCCGGTAGATTGCTTGTTGCTTTTTGAACAGGCAGTCAGAGTCTCTGTGGGCGTAACACCCCAGTGCACCGGATGCACCATCTGGTGGTGGTGGCTAACTTCATTTTTTTTCCTCAGGGGTGGTGGCCGCTGTTTTGCTTCATAGCTTCCAGATCAGCCCACGAAAGCATGGGAATGTTGCGAGGGAATTTCTGAGGAAACTTGTGTTAAAGTGCTAGATAAGTTACTGTAAGTTTCCCACAAACTGTTCCACATCCGAGGAGCCCCGTTGTACATTCAAAGGCCGTTAGCGAAACGCTGTTGGGACATTTCACCAGCGAGCAATTCCGGACAAAGGAAAAGAGACTTGTGAGCTAACGTTAGCTGGCTCCCGGGCTAACTTAGCATTCCTCTAGCTGCGGCGCAATGCAGGCCATAAAGTGTGTCGTTGTCGGAGACGGGTAAGTTAACTTAATCGAACTGACTGTTAACCCATAATGTGTCTCTCATTTAATAATGAACCAACACGACGACGTCCAACGTTAACTGAAAACTTAGCTGTCATCGCACTGGCTAACGTTAAAGCCATTTGTTCAGATTTTTTTCCTGACGGGTAGAGTTAGCCACCAAGATTTAAGTTCAACTACCTGTTTACCGGTATGTTTAACTGGTCATTTTAAGGTAATAATAAACTTTGCCTATACAATTTCTTCGCCGTTACCCACACATTGTGTTTCTGATACAGCAAACCATTGCCGTAACGTTAAATAATAACAAATCAGCTGCAATGTAAGTGATTGGCTAATCTATGACTTAACGTTGAATGATCCCGGTAACATTGTTTTCCTTACTCTTGGGTGAGTCAGACTTAATTGAGTAGCTTACATATTTCACTTAACCAGAGTTTAAAATTTGAATTTTGCAAGAGTTACTAATTAATTGGGTAATTTAAGCACTTAAGCGCTTTGTTTGTGTCCGTCGTTTAAAGGGTGTTAGTGGATGTGTAATGCATTGTCATGTTACACATATGGCGAAATTTCAGATTATTTTTTACTGTGTAAGGCTTTGTTTGCAAAAGCTAAACATTAGTTTAAGTGACTCTCATATGTGTGGCATCAATATGTGGGAGGAAAACACACTTTAAAACACACTCCTCTTGTTCAGGGTGTGGTGGATACCACAGCAGCAGTGTCATTCATGACCCTATGACTGTATTTAATCTATTACCTCGGATTTTGAAATTGAAAGGTATAATAGGGCAGAAAGGGTTGCTCACACCAAATCTACACATTAAATCGTCATATTTGGGTAGTAGACCTCATCTGCAGTTCTTGCATGCATATGTAGAGGAAGAAAATCTAAGCCTGGTCTTTCAAAATAAAGGAAGAGCAGGATGTATTTAACTATCTGCTTTGACTGAGAGCTTTGAAAAGAGCTGAGATGATTTATCAATGAGTAGATAGAAAATAACTAAAATTCTGATATTAATTAAATTCTTATTAATGGTAAAGATAGTTCTTACAAGAAAAGTGTCAAAAGCTTACTTTTTCTGGCTTCTCACCTGTTGGCCTCTTGTGTTTTTATAACGATAACAAAACATCCAAAAATAACAAAACATCTTTGGATTATGGACCATTAGTTGGATAGAGAGTGGAATATCATTATGCCACCTTACAATGGGCATTTTTCACTATTGTCTGACAATTTTTTGGCCAAGTGCTAAATTGATAAAATTAGGATTTTTTTAGACTCAAGCAAAGTGGTACAAAGGGGGAAGCCATATCATTAAATCCCAAGAATGGCTTTTTGCGTGCCCCTTTTTAGACAGGGTGAAATATAAACAACAAACAAGTCATTTCTCCTCTCCTCCTCCCTTCCAGAGCTGTGGGTAAGACCTGCCTGCTCATCAGTTACACCACCAATGCCTTTCCTGGAGAGTACATCCCTACAGTGTAAGTATCTGAAACTGCAGACCTTATTCATTTATTTATGGAGGAGTGGAAGTCTATGTGCTGTAGCAGCCCATCATTTATCTATACCCTTGTTTCCTATACAGTCATTACATCGTTATCTTTCTCTACAGTTTGTTTTTATGGTTGAAAATTGGATTTCTTGAAGCACAGACTGGAGCCACTGCTTTAGACTGCAGTCTTAAAAAATGATTCAGGGAATATGATAATGCGGAAGTTGAGAGGAAGACCAGCCATTATCTGATTTTAGACCAGATATGTAAACTATGTTGTTTTTTCATCTTTGTCAGTGTAGTGTGAACTGTTTTCAGCAGGCTGTTGGTGAGCAAATTTTGGTTCAGAACTGCCAGATTCAGTGAGCAATAAGTCACTGTCAAGATAGACCTGATAGCAAAAGCACACAGCAGATTAATTAAGAGCCTGTTTTCCAGTTTAAGCTTCCTTTTTTTTTAACACATTTTATTAAAATATTTGACTGTTTTAACCTCGTGACTGATTAAATTCATCTTTACGTCAACACCTCTGTCAGGTTTGACAACTACTCTGCCAATGTTATGGTGGATGGAAAGCCGGTGAACCTGGGCCTCTGGGATACAGCGGGACAAGAAGACTACGACAGACTCCGCCCACTTTCATACCCACAGACGGTATAGTCAAGAAAACAGACAATGCTTTCTTATCTATCACACACTGTATTTCTTCTTTTAATGGCAGTGCTCTTATGTAATCAGTTTGGAAAGTTTGGGGACCAAGAATGAAGGAGGAAGTTAGAGGAAAAAAAAACACCACACCTTTTGATTGACATGAACACTAGAGTTTCTACTGTTCTTAGAAGGAAGTGATAGTTATGGGCTCTGATTACAATTTCTCTCTTTCTCTCTAGGATGTGTTTCTCATCTGCTTTTCACTTGTGAGTCCTGCCTCCTTTGAAAACGTCCGTGCCAAGGTGAGTAGATGTTGTTGACAAAAAAAGCAACATAATAAACACAAACCGAACTTTTTACCAAATACTTTAATCACGGTGCTCATTATTAAAATTATTTCAGTGATACTGAAAACCATTTATACACAGTTTGTCCTCAATAAGTTCAAAAAAGCATTTTTAACTTCAATGAGGGGTTGAAATTTGGAAAATTCTCAGGAGCTTATTGTTTGCAATAAATTATTTTCATTCCTTACACTTACTGGTTCTGTGTCGACAGTATTTACCTAATTACCTCTTGGTTCCACCTGGTACGGCTCTTCGACGGGCCGTTTTGTCCCATCATCATCATGGCTTCTTGCCCCACTGAGAGGGTTTCAGAGTGCCTGTTGATTTGCCCAGACTTTGCAGATTTAGTCTTCTAGAGTTTTTGTGCTTGTATGATTGTTAAGTTGGCTATTCAGCTAAGTGGTTTCCTTTTGGTCAGGTTAGTAGGTGTGACATGATCAGGAGCTTCACAGAGGGTTTATATTTAAAATTGACCAGATTTTATGAGTTGTTTCTGAGTCTGACTTACTGTTAAGCCTGATGTGCACTGTGCAACCTGACGCGGCTTCTCTCAAAAGAAGACTGACCGTGTATTCTCCGAAGCATAACAGAGAGTCACTCCTGTGACGCATCTGAAACGAACCTCTGCCCATCCAGTGGAATTACAAATACTGTCATACGTGGCCACAATTCGTCACAGCGTAGCCATGCCAGAATCTTTGGGTTAGGCCACTTCAAGACTGACAGATGTCCTTTGTAAAAAAAAAAAAGAAAAAAAAAGAAAAAAGGCAGCCCCCCTCATTCATTTGAAAGAAGCTCATCCCTCATCCGTCCACTTACCGGGCTATTAACACAGTGGCTTTAGCGATACAACTCTGGGTCATCCAGCAAAGAGCTTGAACCCGACTCAACTCAAGCTGCAACTTTGCATCATATGGTAAAGTGCTGCCATGACCAGTTTAATTTATGCCCGTGCCAATTTCCCAGTAGATCGACTGTAATTTGAATATTGTATTCTTACATTTAACTTAATGATCATCATAACAGAACTTAAAATAGTTGCCACTGTGGTGTTATTTTTCATTTTTTGATACCTGCATAGCCTTAAAATATTAATCTGTTATTCAAACTGGACTCTCACTGGTACCTTCTAAACAACCCACCCCACCAATACAGCCCACTGT
The DNA here is from genome assembly GCA_029814765.1 of Acanthurus leucopareius. Lineage (NCBI taxonomy): Eukaryota > Metazoa > Chordata > Actinopteri > Acanthuriformes > Acanthuridae > Acanthurus > Acanthurus leucopareius. Next base: position 11,218,429 of record JAQMCX010000021.1, on the reverse strand, counting down.
GTTATTCAATGCATGGGTGTTTTCTGTCTGAAACACTTCCACTGAAGGCTAAATGAGGCAACATGGCAAATATGAAATATTTATAGACTCAATGAGATCACTGCAGATAAAGGAAATGGCAGCAGAGCAATATCTATACACTGTCCATTAGCTTGCATTAAGTTATAGATAAAATGTTTCAGACTCATTGAGCTCATCAAAATGCCTTACTTATGTTGTAGGATTATGTGCTGTTTTTGTTTTTAGCCAATCAATATATTTCATACACTCCTTTTAGACCAGGATGTACATATACGCTATTTAGTGAGGCATTTACAATAATCTCCACCCTCATTTTTAACTTTTACTTTTTGTAATGATCAAATACCTCACCAATCAGTAACCAGCTTTTCTGATACTACACAGGGGTTTTTGCTTCTGGAATCTATATTTAACCAGATGGCACTCAGCTTGTGGTAAACACCAAAAAAAAGAGCTATTGTAGGCCAGAAAAATGGCTTCATTGCAAATGATAATGTTGCTTGTTGGTCATTCTAGAAAGTGCAGGCTCAAGATAAAACACCAGGTTAAAGGCCTCTTCTCACCTCTAAACTTTGTGTTCTCCATGCAGTGGTATCCTGAGGTGAGACACCATTGTCCCAACACTCCCATCATCCTTGTGGGTACCAAACTGGACCTGAGAGATGACAAGGACACTATGGAGAAGCTTAAGGAGAAGAAACTCTCTCCAATTACGTATCCCCAAGGACTGGCGATGGCTAAAGAGATTGGTAACTACACCTGTCTACTTTACTGAGATGTCCCTAGATTTTTGTTTTTTGGGTTGTTGTTTTTTTTTGCTGAAGAATTAAAAAATATCAAATGTTTTGGTTTCCTCAGGTTCCGTCAAGTACCTGGAGTGCTCAGCCCTGACTCAGCGTGGCCTTAAAACTGTGTTCGACGAGGCCATAAGGGCTGTCCTCTGCCCTCCACCAGTCAAGAAGAAGGGGAAGAGGTGCTCCCTCCTCTAAGACTTCCTTCACTGGATTGGTTACAGGGGAACATGACCGCTAGTGGTGAGGGTGGCTAAAGATCACAGGAGAAACACACCAGTATACACACAGAAACAATGTACTTCAGATTCTTTCCTTCCATGCGTGTAGCTACAGCAGTTATACCAACTGTTTCCATGAAAAAAAAAAAACGATATATAGGTCAGATTTAGGGGAAGGGGGTTTAAAGATCATAGACCTTAGCTCTTTCCCAACAATGTATACTGTATTGACAAGTGAAATGAAATTCTCGAGGCCTTCTACAATGGATTGGATGTTTTGTAAAATGGACCGTGGAATGTTTTCAATTTGTTCTTCCACTGGTTGTCCACCTTTTTTGTTTACAGTCTCGATTGTTTGTTTTGAGTGGTAGAAATATTGCCAAATACATCCTTCAGATGTGCTGTATTTTAGCAGAAAACCTTTGTTCTCTTGTCTAAAACCTTTAAAACTTTGAAACACAGCTGACAGTTTGCTGTTGTGTGCCACTGTTTGTTCAGCTCCATGAATGGCGTTTTATCAGTTTTCAGTTTGTAATTTGCGAAGGCATTCATGTGCCATCGCTCTTTTAACAAGGACCTTGAAGTAACTTTCTGTTGAGTTCCTTTTGCCTCTAATTAGTTAGCTGTTTTTCAGTCATGTTAACTCATTTATTCTCATGGGTTGAATTTTGCCTGAAACATACTGAAAATACAAACTTCCGACACCAACAGTGCTATTACTCCCTTTGAAATCAAACGATCCAGTATTTTATGTGTTTGGCTCCAATTGGACCTGTCAAGTTTATGGTATTTTTCTTTCCTCTGCAATATTTCCCCCAGAAGTGTCTCAACTGTGTAGCTGCCCAGGAGTGCAAAGCTGAAAACTTTATTAGATATCAGATTAGAACTGTTTAGGTGTTTTGGTGGAGGGGAACAAGAGCACCTTTAATGCTCTGTGGGCATTTATCAGAAACCTTTTGTGCAGCACATTGATTTTTAATAGCATCACTACTGGCTAAGCAATGTCACTAAGAAGAGCATTAATGCCTGCTAATAACAGTAACAAAGCTACTGTCGGTTATGGTGTAGTATACAGTGTACTCATCTTTTTGTTATAATCATGTGATTTGACTATTTTGTATCTTTCTTCACAGAAGTTACACTTCACTCACTGTATTGTTAAACTAACACTATGAATATCCTTTGTTTATTACCTCTACAGTTAACGCTACCTTAATCTCCCTACAAGCCTAGCTTTTTGTAATTAATGCTGATAGCATGTATGTGCAACATATACTGAAAACTAAGATTAGAATTGCTACAGTTATATTTTTGCCTATTTACAAAATGTATTTGAACTACTAGATCAGGGGTTAAGTACATGTTGCTCATCTGTATTGTATTCAGACATCAAGCTGTGCTTAAATTCAAGCCAATGTTGTGACTCTTTAGTTTTATGGATAAAAGCTATTGTCACTTTTTGAAAAGCCAATAAATTCAAGTAAAACAGACTATTTTCCGCCTCTTTGCTGCCCAAAGATGCATAAAAATGAGAAAGTAGTATTTTTACACATCTGTTTTGTCGAAGTGTGTATCAGTGCTATGAGTATACAGAGGAAATGTCGATTCAGAGTTCAAATTGAAGGTTTATACAGTCATTACCACTCTGTGTCACATGAGTAAAAAAGCTTATTGCTACTGTTCCAAAGGGCACATCATCTCTGTGTATCAAATACCATCTGTATGACAAAAAGTAGGATACAGTTCTAACTTTTATTCCTTTATTTAACATGGAACACCTTGTGTATTAAAAACTTCCTTGTTACGCTTGAATAAGATTTTCTTAAGGAAGACCCGTTGGTATGAACCATTATATGAGAATGTAAGATAATGATTATGAGATCATGATTGCAGATTAGTTGCTTTGGTTGCTGTTGAAAAGGCCAAAATCAATGCAATATTCCTTCTCTATCGATGCAGTTCTTGAAACTATGACATCTAAGCATGCTCTGTTTCATCCACAAATTTAGCCTTGGTGATGTTTTAATGTAAATGAAATAAGACTTGGCCACTAAGTACTGCATCATTGGAGACTGGAAAAAAATCTAAATTTGAGACTTAAAAGCTTAGAATCACTTAATTTGGTGCATTAAGACCATTTTAGTCCACAGCATTAGTCCATCCAGCCATCAGCAACCTTCATTTCTGACAGTCTTTTGCACTAAATGGGACATTTCCAAAAGACTTGGTGGTGATCATTTCTTACTGTTATAAACATGGATTTGAGTTGCATTCAAGCTTATAATTTTACCTAAAAAAGAGGCCAGTATAGCTTTGGGCAACATCACACAGGAGACGGTTGAATTGTAGTGTGTTCATGGTGTGCATATAAATTATGAATCATATGAGGCCAAGGGGATGGGTTTTTTGTTTTTTTTAATTAAATGATAAATTAAAACACTTGAAGGCCATGTCAACACAACTGAAACTTTAACCCAACAGGTTTCTTAATACATTTGGCACAGATCTAAATCTGAGACCTTCAATTAATCCTCAAACACACACTGTTTACAGTCTTTGTACATCTTAAGCACTTCTTCAGTAACTCATAGGCTTTGACTAGTCACAGATCAGTCAGTCAGTCTTACAGTTGTGGTTCAGGAATCAACAAATCGTAACAATGTTCCTGAAGTTGTGGGTATGCTGTGGAGAAAACAAAAGTGTTATTCAGCAAATAAAAATGTAACAAACTGGTCAGATACATTGGTGGAAAGAATTCAATGAAAATGTTTGCCCTGAGCTGAAATTTTAAGCAATCATAGATAAGTTTTACATGATCATTTTCTGATTAAGAGGATCAAGCTGTTTGGTTTTTTAAGGTATAAGAGAACCAAAGGTACATATTATATCATCTGACAGCCAGAATCTAACCCACAAGTAACATAAAAACCCAAGTTACTGGACTGAGAGGATCATAATTGAGAGAGCAGCTGCATAAGGCACTTATCCTTTTCAATAACAGATGGGTAAACAGTTGACTTATTGCAAAACTTTAATTAAAAGTCAACACTTTAGATCTAACAATATGCCGCTTGTAAACAGCAAAATATTACCTCTCCACCAGCTCTGCACCAACAATGTCATGGATGTGGTATTTCATGTGGAATTTTACATGGGATGATGTTCGTCGCTCTTCTAGCTCTGCCTTCAACACTTCACTATATTTGGCCTTCTTCACCATATTGAGGACTGCTTTACGACCTAACAGCAAAAAAGTAAGATGATTAGAAATAGTCTATTCTAATTAGCAAGGCTGTCAAAATCCTGTAAAATGAGAAATGTACATCATTGGACACACACACACACACAAGTGTTTTTAAGACTTTGATTTTCAACCCCCACCTTTTATGAAGTATTTTGTGAATTTGCCAGAGTTGGGAATGGAAAGCCACCAGCTGCCTGCGTCCCTCACAGTCAGGACCCCGGACTTAACCAGCTGCCTACATAATTTGAATATAAAGTATTTTTAAAAAAGGAAAAGTCTGAGGCCTATCAAGTATTTATGTAAGAGAAAATAACTCTCCACATACAAGTAAGAAAAACAAACATTTTTTCAATTTAATGCAATAATGCCACACTGGTTTAAACTAAAATAGTGACTTTGATTGGAACACTTCTAAGCAGGCAGGAGGTTCATTATTCTAGTTTCATGCAAACAATCTTATCTACAGCTAGGTGTGGCATCTTTCAAATAATGATTCATTTTGGAAGAAAACTTGTTTCCGTATTTCACAACACAGGAATACAAAAACGTTAAAATCCTACGTTATCTCTGAATCTGTGAAGAGGAATTCCCGGAGCATCCTGTCTTTGCTGAAGCTCAGATCAGTGCAAGACGACACCACTTTCTCCAAAAACTTCTCCACTGTTGCTCGTGTCTCTCTGCCCTCCTGTCCTGCTAACACTTTTGCCTTGTAATCTGAAGCAAAAATCAGGCCAAAAGCCTCTGCATCGAACCCAAGCTGGAACATGAGCAGTTCTCCTTGTTCCCGCAGTTTATTCTGTGGACCACAATGAGGGCAGTGAGTTGTACTTTCACATGTAAACAGTTTATGTGTCTTTTTGACACTAAAAGGCCATCTTACCAGCTCCTTGTCCACCAGAGTCTTGTCACTGTGTATACTATAGAGTTGGTGCTTGAGAACAATTTGAGGCAAGGTGTCATTGAAGAGCTTTCTGGGGAACAGTGTCATGAGGTATTCAAGGGTGGATTTGATGTCGGTTGGTCCTTTTAGATTATGAAATAGATGACAATTAACTTTTACATATTTGCACAAGAATTTTTAACAAAATTTTCATTAGTTTTTTTTGCAGTCACACTTACCATCTCCATCCCGGACAGCTCCAAACTTCTCTGTGCCATTTCTACTTATTTTCTTCGCCTTGAAAGTGTCTGAAATCAGAGCCCTTTTCCGGTTCATAGCTGGAGAATATTAGAGAGAAAGCATGACTTGCAAGATTAACTTATCTACCCGGGCAGCTCCTGTGCCCTACATGACGATTTTAATTTGAACAATGATTCACGTCACTCTCACTGCAAACTGTTGCTAATTTAAACGATTAACTTGAGGTTGCTTATGAAAACCGGTTAGTTCCCTTTTTTGTGAGACACGAACTAGTATCTTGATCAAACTTAGCTCTAACCGCTGCAGAAACTTAAATCACCTAACTTAAAATGTAAACTCAAATACAGTCCTGAGAAAGAAATTTTCCAGGCTGTTATTCTCACTTGAGGGCAAATTTTGATGACACATACAGTTTGACACGACTCACCGGTTTAACAGCTGGGTTTGTCTCTGTCCGTTACCTAAGCTAATGCAGCTAGCTAGCTAATGCTACTTTGTGTGTACAGTGAACGCACAAATATCAAATATGTGACCAGCCGCAGCAGTTAAAACACTCACCTGATAGCTGATAATAGCGATAATATTGTTTTACTTTTCACATCGCCTTGGTCCTATTCAACACTAAGCGGCGTTTGCTTCTTAGACGAGCAACTTTTTTTTTTTTTAAATCCCTGTTGACAGCTCTTATCAGGAAGTGCCTCGGCTCCCATCAAGCGGATTGGATGACAAACTGCACACGGAAGTAGCGTCGGCGTAGCTTGTGATGCTAGTTAGCTGGCAAACTCATTAGCAAACTGGCAAAACAGATGCATTTAAAAAATGTCTTCTTTCTGTCAAACACTATTATTTGCCTTTTCGTGTTAATTAGAATAGGCACTGCGTCGATATTATCGTGACGACCAAGGCATTGACAACAAGCTCGTGTTAGTTTGTGTTGTTATGTATGCTGACTGAGGTAACGTAATGTTTTCTTTTATTAAGCCATGATTTAGTTTGGCAGAGACTTTATGTAATATCGGCAATGCAACAAACACATATTAAATGGGTGAAATTTTTTAGTAACATACAGTTGCCACGCACGTAATGGTAATCATGCATACATCTGATAAATATGTATTCACAAGTACTCAATAGAAAAAAAAAGTTCATCGATAACGAGTTGATGCATCAAAGTAAACCGCAAAACTGCTTTACAGTGAAGACTATAACCATATATTCTCTCTATAAAAAAACAGAAACAATAGCTACAAAGTGTTTGGAACAAATAAGATGAGCAGATAAGAAAGTTGTGATACATAAAAGAAAAATGTTGTAAATAAGAAATAAATTGATATTGGTGGTGGATGAAGTGCGTCTTTATGTGTGCATGTAATAGCGTTAGCAGCCAGGTTGGGGACTAAAATTCAGATCTCATTTTTAACCCACATTTGAAGTAAGGCTATCACCAAGTCATAACTAATCATCAGTTTCATTAGTTTTGTTGTCGCTGTTGTCCCCACTAGGTAGCAATGGATCGTCACAGATACCACAACCCAACCTCCAGCTATCAAAACCACAGGTCAGCATGCAAAAGAGAGCGGGAAGATGGCAGAAGAAATTACAGTGAGAATGAACACTCCCGACCAAAGTACTATCACCAGCATCAATCTGGGCCAGCCTCTGGACAAAACCCACACAGTTCTCCGAGTTTAAGCACCAGAAGGGAGCTATATGAAAGAAACTTTCCTGTGTACAAACAACCTGTTGAAATAGGATGTTTCTCCCTCAACTCTGAGCGTAAATTCTTCAGTGATGGCAGGCAGATGAGGTACTATGTGGAACCTGACAGATGTCCTAACTTTGACCTGAGGGATGGATACAAAGACCGCTACATAAAGAGGGACGAGCATGTGAAGGAGAAACTGGACCACATCCTACGCTGGATCTTGGCCAACAGATCAAAGGTCGGCTCAAAGATGACCACAGCCCCATCATGGTAAGTGTCATTGGAATCTGTCATTACTAATCCAAACATCTGTAACCACAGCTGTGTTTTCTTGTCGGACAGATTTTCTTTGATCAACCTCTGCTCTTCCCAGTGCTTTAGATTTTGACTTTGTAACATGGCGGGGTCATCTGACCAAGCTGCTGACCACTCCCTATGAGGCACGGGAGGGCTGGTTGCTGGCGGTCACCAGGTTCAGGGGCACGCTTTACATCAGTGAGGTGGAAACAGAAGCTGCTCGTAGGGAGCGAGACAATTGCACTGAGAGGCATGAAGAGATGATGTACATGGGATACAAGTTTGAGCAATACACATGTGCAGGTAGGTCGGTTAATGTAATGGATAATTGTAGTTGCTGCTGTTTACTTTGTTTTCTTTAAAAATTTTGATTATGGATTGATTTTATATTGATTAATTGCCTTGCATTAGCTTGGATTTGATCTTTTACTTTTTATTTCTGTAGAGAATGTCCACAGTTTACCCGACCCAAGCGGAGTGGTTAACACTAATGAGGCCTTCTGCACTGTGGTGCAGACCCGGCTGGCGGATCACAGACTCCTGTTCTCTGGTGAGGTGGACTGCCGGGATAAGGATCCCAAAGCTCCACCTCCTCCTGGATGTTATGTTGAGCTGAAAACCTCTGCAGAAATCTGCACCCCCAAACAGCGCAGTAACTTCCACAGGTAGATGCAGAAACAGTAAAACACCATATAATGAATGCACTCTTGTTCTGATGTTTGTTATACCCTGTTCACTCTGAACAAAAAAATCCCAAACACCCACTGACTTCTGACTGTTTTCTGTAAAGCAAATGGGTACAATTGGCTTTAAATCCCAGGTCAAATGACTGCAGTAGCCACCAGTATTTATCAGCTCCAGCTCCGAGCGTAGAAACATTATTTCGTTGTTTTTTTTCAAATGTGCAACATGTAACAGAAGCAAGACAGCATGATAAGAGAGCTTCTTCTGGTCAAAGGGCAGGAGGAAATAAGGAGACAGGTTACTGGTGATATGAAAGACACTGTGTTTTACTAAAAAATATTCCACCCGTGACACTGAACGGAATACACACACAAAAGAGGAAAAAAAACAAAGGCAAACACACTAAAAATTGGATATTAAAGCAAGTCTGGCAAGTCTGTGCTCATTGTGAAAATAGCTTTGGATGTTTGATTCAGCGACTAAAAGTTGTTTTTAAGTGAACTTTGCTGGTTGTCCTCAGATTCAAACTGCTCAAGTGGTGGGCCCAGTCTTTCCTCCCTGGAGTCCCTCGTATTGTGGCAGGTTTTCGAGATCATGATGGAGTGGTCATTGGCGTGGAGACTTTTAACACCTCTAAGATTTCACATCTCATCAAGGTACAGTGTGGTTGTTTCAAGTGATTCACGGGTGGTAATCAGAAACTTAACCAAGCTTTGATAAAAATAATTTTGATTTTTTACCAATAAGTTATTGGACACGTGTAAATAAAACCTCAGATACTAACCAAAAAATCTTTGCCTTTTTTCACTCTTCTGTATTTCTTCTGAATAGAATGAACACAACTGCTGGAAGCCAACAGTGTGTATGAACTTTTGCTGTGATTTCCTGTCTTTTGTGAAACGTGTAGTGACCGAAGACGACCCAAGGTGAGCTGCACTAACAGGCGACAGTGTGGAACTTTTGCCATTTTTGTGTACATGTATTCTAAAAAGTTCTGTGTTTTAATGACTCACAATTGTTTTCCCCTCAGTGTGGTGTACCTGTTCTCCTATGAGCCCCACAGAGATGTGACCTACTCCTACCACAGGGACTCCCAGTATTCTTTCCTGCCGCACTGGTTTGTGGAGGAGATGACCAGTACAGACGCACACCATCAGTCCTGATTCACAACCAAGACACACTCAATTGGGACTGTTGCTTCAGACCTCCAATGGAGGGTTATTTTCCACAATATGTTGTAATTTAATGTGTAATGAAGTTTTACTCACACGCTGAGAGTGAAAAATGTTTATTATTTCTTAGTCATAACAATAGTTCAAACCCCTAAACAAAAGTATGTTAATTGAAGCAAAATTAGAAAAAAAAAATACAAATGGTCAGAAAAAAAAGTTAATAAGTAAAGATGACCTCAAGAATTTCATAAGCAGTTATAACAAAGCTGCACCACCGGCACTACTTAACACACTGAACAGTAAAAAGGCCTTTTTTGTTAAAATGTTATGTTGTAGATAAAATAGAGGCCAGCACCTCTTGTTATGATCAAGACTCATGTTGACAAATTAAACAAATAATTTTACAACAAGAGAACTTGGGCACCTTTTCAGTGATTTTACAGTAAAAGGCAGCTGGAAGTTACATTATACCAAATAAGAGAAAGAGCACTATGGTACACAAATACTGTTCATGACTGAAAGTATTAAATACCTTACACAAAGCAGGACACTGCGGTAAACAACTAGACATCTGCATTACAAAATGCTCAAGTGACTGATACAATTATGAAGACAGTAGACAGTTTATGCACATCATCAGTTCATTGCACGGTCCGTGAGATATAATGAAGAGGCACTTAGCAGCACCTACTGCAGTATTTGTTCACATGCATCTCTTATCTTCAAACTGTGTATAGTGAATGACTCATGCCCATTTTTATTCATTTAATTTTTCTTGATATGTTATAAATGTCCAAATCAATCTGAGCTGTAAAGCAGGTGCAGATTTTTGTACAAAATTTCATTATTATGGACGGGAGCTCTGCACTTTGTGTCCCTTTCACATTATACCTCAATGCCAGTTTGTGTGTGATAATGACACCTTGGGTCAGCACTTGAATCTGGCAGGATTTTCATGTTTTTTATCAAACTTGGGGAAATTCACAGTTAAAGAGCATACAGTCCTAATCTAAAAAAAAAAAAAAAAAAGTAAGGATGCTGTGTAATACACACACAAAAAGAGAATGTGATAATCTTTTTTTTAACATGTACACAATTGAAGACAGTAAAAAGAAGATACAGTTGATGTTTTAGCTCATCTGCTTCATTGGTTTTTGCAAACATATGCTTATTCTGAAATTGATGCCACCAATGTGTTTCAAACAGAGGAAACAAACAACTGGGAAAGTTGTGAAATGCCCCAAAAACACCTCTTAGGAAGACTCTACAGGTAAACAGGTTCACTGGTAACAGGTAAATAGTATGAGGAGTATCATGACTGGGTATGAAAGGAGAATCCTTGAAAGGCTCAGTCATTGACAAAGGTAGGTTGAGGTTCACCACAGTTACATAAAATGACATTACTGGGGACTGGAGGGAAAAATAGTATGAGGTTTTCAGATCTATTGATAAATTTTCAGCTGATGGTTTCTTTTCAACAAGCCAACCTCTTTTTAAAGTGAAGACACTGATCTTTTTCAAGTGCAAATGAAAGCACTCTCATTCATTTTTCTTCCAAAAGGTAAATTTCATTGAGGTTGGAGCCACTTTAAACTCTGCATTCAACAAGACTTTGTGAATGCAGCCAAATCAAGCGATTAATGCATTCTCAGAACTTTTCTAGGTTTCAAGGCATTGAACTGTTTTCCTTCAACCTAAAAATCGAACTAAATTCAGGAGAAAATCAAGATCAGTGTGCAAAATTTAAGCCAGTTAGAGGTTAAAAAAAGAAGAGCATATTTTAACACCCAGCTGTGGTTATGGTTTATGTTTTTTGTCAAGTGTGGGGAATCTGTGGCCCAAAAGGCACTAGTTGCATCTAATGCAGTACTGTGTTCAAACAGGTGTGTGTTCACTGCTTCAGTTTCTTGTTCAGGCCCATGACTTTGAAGGTTACGGCGGTGATCTTCTCGTACACAACAAACATGAGGGCGGCTGTCAACACCGTCTGCAGCAGCTTGGCCTCCAGGCCTTTGTACAAACCAAAAACACCGTTCCCCCTGCAATTACAAAGAGTACAGATGTATATTAACCAGTGATCATTAACTCTTCACCAGTAAGCTGTATATGTCAGTGAATGTGTTTGTGGATTGACTCACTTGATTCTGGCCATGAGCAGGGAGAAAATGTTTGACAGGCTTCCCATCAAACCACCTTTGCCATCACCTTTATACTGGCCAAACTGATGAGAGGCACAAACAGGTTATCTTTCTCTCCTTTACCAAGAAATGATTACTATTTTTAGTCATTGTGATTTTCATGAAAGAACTGAACACTCACCACAGTGAGTGTGGTGGGCATCATTATATTTTTATAAAAAGGTAAGTATTTAAGTACTTCAGTATTTTTCAATCTATTTTCACATTTTTTGTGTGTGAGTGACTCACAGGAACAATTTTTAAAATTGGTCCAATAATGAGGGGAAGCGCCACAGCCAGCAGCCTTAGAACAGGGCCGCAATGTAATCCTCTCTGGATAATCTTGGACTGTCAATGTACATCCACTAAAAAGTGCTTATTTTTGACAGTGACAGGCTCAGATTGTTATTCTTTTTTGCATCTGAATAAAATATGAACAGGTTTGCTACAGACAGACCTTCCTTGCTTTGTTTTTGTTTTGTTTTGTTTTTTTTAAATAACAACATAGCATTAATGATGAAAGTCTTAATGTCACAAAAACAAGCAATTTACTAATAGAAAACCATTTTTGTGGCTGCCTGCTGCAACACCCTCGCTCGATACTGAACCAATTTCAAAAATTGGTTGTTCCCATTAGTCACACAAAAACATGGGGAAAATGGTTGTGGCTGAATAAAACTGAAATTAGCCTTACAGCTTCTGAGGGTATTTTTAACTTTTTTGCAGAAGGATTATCTACTGATTTTCCAATTAATTTTTAAGGCTAATATTTTTTTTTTTTTTTTGCCATCAACACACATTAAAACCCATAATGTGGATAAAAAATATGGATAGAAAATATTAAATCACCAATGCATTACTTCTATTCTTGAGTATATATCAGTTTTCTACCATCTGTCTTTGACTTTTAACAGTGAGCAATGTGTGAGAACATTTGGAAAAGGCAACAAAACGGTGAACTCCTCTTCTAAGACTGTATTTACCCTGAGAATGGCTTGAACAGTCTGAAGAGGATATGTCGCAGTGGTGGCAATGGCCTTGGCAATGGCTCCAATGAGGAAGATCTCTGCTGAGGATAACTGTGGCAGGAGACAAAGAATTAACCCCCTCACAATACATAAATTAAAAAAATCATCACTAGCTGAAATGACACAAATCAACATCATCAAAGCTCATCCTAAGCCTGCTAGCAGCTATAAGACCTAGCAAGGCAGAGCAGTTCATTACTTCGGTCCAGACTGAGATATCTCAACTATTGAATCAACGACACCATCTAATACTTTTTTGTACAAGTATTAAGTATAAATAAAATACCACTCTTGAGGTTAATTTAAGTACATCCCTCAAATACGGTAGAGACAGAAGATGTGGGGAAAAAAACAGAACATGTAGCTGTAGTTTTGTTTAATATTAAAGCAGATTCTCTGCCCTGTTTATGATGTTGTAAACCTTCCATGAAGTTCAGATTTTGATATCTCACATATTTCTTCACTCAGCTGAAAAAAAAACAATGAGTAGACCCAGACAAAAAAAGAAACGGACTGATTGTTGTCTTATTTGTGTCCTCTTACCCTCTTTCCTCCTTTGCCTGCCTTCCTCTTCATGGCCTCATAAAACATGAATTGCACAGCCGGGTTGAGGACGAGGATGAGAGAGGGCAGAGTGCCGTTCCACAGAGTTCCCACACCCTCATTGGCTATGATCTGTGAGAAAGCATCTAGGGAGGAAAATACCAAAAAAAAAAAAAAAAGAATTTTATATTTGTGCAGAAACAAACAAACAAAAAAACATATCTAATCAGTAATACAGATATGTCACACACCAAATATGCCCTTGTACTGTGTCTGCTGGAGGTCTTCGTTTCTGAACTTTACCCCCTGCAGCTTCAGTCGAGTGTTCACCACCCACATGGGAGTGGTCAGGAGCACGTTCACCACCCCTGCATGAATAACAGATAATCAGCTTTCTCAAATTGTTCTTGAGGGCACCTTTAAGTCCTGCAGTCAACACTTTTACTACTTAATGGGCCAGTAATAATGATCAGTTTTACTGTGTGTGTGTTTACCTGATACAACGCCCATTAGCAGGTCCTTGCCTGGTCTGGATCTGCCAGGGCCAGATGCCGTCAGCTTCTTCAGTGAGTTGAAGGTGTAAAAGTAGACAAAGTTGGAGCAGCACAGACTAGAGATGACTGGTAACCAGCCTCTGTACAGAGACTGACTGAGAAAAGGGACAAAGAGTCACTGAACAGTGAGTATTCAGTCATGTGGACACATCAAATAAGAGTTTCATGCTCTACCGACTGAGCCAGCCGGGCATTATTTGACACATCAAATACAGTAGTATTTCTGATTTCCCCTCAGGGATCAATAAAGTATTTCTGATTCTGATTCTGATTCTGATCTGATTTCTGATCATTAGGCCAGACATGATAGAGTCAGTAGTTATAGTTTTAATAAAGGCTTCTTAAGTTTTGGTTAAAAGCCTCAGTCTATAAAATGTATGAAACAGTGAATGTGCACATTGTGGTTTCTGTTCAAAAAGCTTGTTCAAAAACTGAATGTACTAAATTTCTTTTGACTTAAAAACCAAACTGAACAGAAATCTTTTGGAGTTATTTGTGGTTGATGAACTACTTGATAAACTGAGAGTTTCAGCTCCAGTTTTAATATATTTCATGGTCATTATCGTCTGTGTGTCCTTCGCATTGTTGTTCAATTCAATCTGGAATCTTGTATTTAATAACAAAACAAACCATATCTTTGTTTAAGTGTAACTCAGCAGGCTCTGTGACAGGAAACTTTAAAACCAAACTTACAGGCCTTCTTCCTTTGCTATCTCAGCCAGGATGACGGGAGTAGATTTCGACTTACGCTTCTCATCCACTGTAAAACAAGCACAAAAGTGGCAACTCTGTAAACAGGTCCCATGAAAAAGATGAAGAAAACTCTACCATGATCAGCTCACTGGTGCTGCTCAGCTCTGAAAGCTGTGTACTGTTTTTCTAACACCTAAAAATATAACCCAGGTTATGCTATCAAGCAGTGGTGGAAGAACTCAGATGATGTCCTTCACTGCCTCAAAGTTGTACTTCAGTACAACTTTGCCTCAAAGTTGTACTTCAGTACAACACTTCTGTAAGTGTACTTGGTTACATTTCACCACTGTGGAAGGTCTATCTTGGCTTGAGCTTTAGAAAATTTAACAAGTGACATAGAAATTGAACAAGTGAGATGTAAAAAAAAAACCTCATAAGTTTACTTGTTTTCTTGGTGTTCAGTAAACATGAAGATCAATCAATAAATTTAAAAAAAGGCCAAACTAAACACACTTGAGCAGCTTCTTAAAAAGTGTTCAAGGTGTTTGTAGCTTTGCTCATTAGAACTTAAGTCAGGGTATCTTGGTCCCATCTTTATGGAAGTGCAATACTACATAAATGGACTACTCCTTTGATCATTAGGGAGGAGTTATAGTTACTCCATAATGAAGTAAAAACGACTAAGACACTACACCGGGTGAACTCTGTTTAGATTGGCTGTTATCTGGTAACCTCTGTCCAAGTTGATAAGACCTCCAACTCACCCTGCAATCTGCTTTTGGCTGTATCCAAAGGGAAGAAGACGGTCATTGCTGTCACACTTCCCTACAACACAAAAAAATGCGATGTAATGATACTGATCTGATACTGATGATACTGACTACAACACATATTAAACAAAATGACAAAAAGGCTCACTCGCTCCCCATTATGAGTTTAGCAATGAAGATCTTTCTTCAACACTAGCACTGCTAACGTCAAACTAGCAAGACAAGACCCGGCACTTCCACCTACTTGACACATATTTTGCTTTTTCCCTGCTCACCATTGCACCTGCCACGGCATGAACCAGAGTCTCGTAAGAGAGAAGGCCGACAACCGAGCCACCGTTGCCGGACATCTCTGCAGCTTCTGCTGGTCAGTAGGTGTGCACCGAACAGGGGGAAGTAACCGCGGGGCGAACCGAAGGGGGTTGACAAGCGGTCGGTCCGGTTTTTCTAGTTGCGGAACTGTTTTGGCAAGACAAACATTCACAGCTACGATTCCATGGTATGAACAAGCTCAAAGAGGACGAGAGAAAGAAAGAAACGTGCAGAGACGAACTGTCTAAGTGTTGTTTCCTCCCAGTCCTCATTCATTGGTTTAGCAAAGATGACAGATGACAACTACTTCTTCTTCGTCTTCTTCGTCTTCTTCTTCTTCTTCTTCTTCTTCTTCTTCTTCTTCTTCTTCTTCTTCTTCGGTTTATGGCGGACTAGGCACGGTTCAGTCATAGCTGTATTAAGTAGAACTGAATAAAGCGTCGGAGGTGGAGCTCTCCTCATTCCTATGAAAGTTGCTCAGTGGCGCATGAACATGGATGTGTTATAACATGTATCATTATATATCCATGGTATGAATCAAAAAATGTGTCCGACTAAAACCATGCTTTGCACGTTCCATTTGATGATGTTGACTGATTAATGGACTGATTTGACAATTTCACCAAATGTTGACAGTGATTTTTAATTTAAACATTTTTGATTACTAGAAATTGATGATTTAAGCATTCAAAACAACATTTAATCACAAGAGAAACTAAGGAAATTGATGAAATTTACCCCTATCAATAATGACAGTTATTGTATTTCAAAGGTTATAGTGAACACAATTCAAGTGAAGATGATATTGTAATCCATGTTAATTTGCCATCCACAGAGAGTCCACTTTTCAACACTATGGTCAGTTTGCATCTACCACAACATTTCTCCTAAAGTCAAGTGAATTGATCATATTTTCATGTGATCTGTCATATGCGTGTTGTGTCCAGATGAAGTGAGCACTCGGAGAATGTAGAACATTGTGCATGGGTAAAATACAACATTGCCAACATGATATTTTGTTGCCCATGCAGTACAGTGCATCTACGGTACAGCAGTTTAATTCATCTGTTCTTCTTCTGTTGGCATTTAGCAAGACTTTAAGATGTATCACAGCCACCTACTGGACCAAAGAGTGAAGCCTTGGATATAATAAAATTTAGATGACAGAAATGATGATACAATAAACTCTTTGGAGCACAGTGGAAGCATAAGACCCAGGCATTTTTTGTAATTTAGAATAAATACAGGGAAAATAAGAACAAAAATTAAACAAACAATTCATTTATGTATATTTTAACATACAATTTTAACATAACAGATTATGAGTCAGGCCATTTCTATTTTATCCATTATGATCCCTTGAAGACCACTTAAAAACAGGAAAATCCAAATGTTTGTGTCTTTTTGATAGGTGTCTGTTATGTCATTTTGAATGACATTTTATGTTTTTCAGAGGTGAAAGTACACCAGATTTACCACTTGCCATGTGATAATAAAATATATAACATTAAAAAATGTGATAGTAGAAATCATGATCACCAGTAAAAAATAAAATATTTCCCTCTAAAATGTAACAGAGTATTTTTTTTAAATTACCCTAAAAAACAGAAAGTGCCTCAAGTTGTATCTATAGCACTGTTGTAATGGTCTCAAGCAGTATGGTGGAGAAAATTGTGCAGCTCACAGGAGTAACCTGGACTTTGCTTTTGTTTTATGGCTCTAAGCTGATATGTTGACGCCCAGTGATCACATTGTTTGCTCGGGTCTGTCGTCAGTTCATGCGTCCGACGAGAGTGGGGAGAGAAAAGGAAAGAAAGTGACCAATTCTGTTTTAATCTCTTTTGTTTTTTTAAAGAGATGTCGAGGTACCACAAAGCCGCTATAGATGGATACTTGGACCTCTTGAAGGAGGCCACAAGGAAAGATCTAAACACTGCTGATGAAGATGGCATGACTCCCACCTTGCTGGCTGCTTTTCATGGACATGTCGATGCTCTTCAGCTCATATGTAGCAGAGAGTAAGTATGGTACATATAGGCTAACACAATCTGTGGCTATAACTAACTTTATGTCCATAAATAGTACCTTAGTGCTATAAAGTTAGTGAAAATCTTTTGAAACCGAGCCTAACAAATCATTTTGGCTATATATTATATATATTCTATAGAGAGAGAGAGAGAAATGTTTCAATTTTAATGTATTGATCTATGATTAGCCTAAGTTATGTACAATGCTCTAAAACTAAATTTAATCTAAAACAATCACCAGTAGAACTTGAAGCTTTTAGTGAAAAATACTTGACATTTAGTTAAATAATTTTATGAGTGATAAATATTGAGTTTAATTTGTTGTCATACAGTGTATCAGTTATTTCAGACTAAAGCTGGGTTTTGACTCATTATAATGTTTAAATGTTGTTCACGATAATTTAATAACCCAAAACTTCATTCCAATCTTTAAACAGCACCCTCAAATGAGCTGAGCCAAATGTTTAGTCAACCAAAGACATCCCATAAAACAAAGGGGCCCTTTATCCACATCACCCCACCTCCATCCCTCACTCAACACAACAAAAGACTCAAATCTAGCACATCATTTTTACTAAGGAAAGATAATAGGGAGATATTTAGAAAGGGGTTTTGCTCATCTAATCTGTGTGGCAATGATTAACAGAGGCATTTTTTATTTTATCGTTGCAAGCAAGAGATTGGTTTTATGACAAGTTCTTACACAACACACCACTATAGACTTTTATGACTGTGAACCTGATGTGCAGCACTGGAGGACTTTATGTCTTAATAGTTTACCAAATATCTTAATTTCTGCTTGATATTACTTGGTTGGTCCATGTAAAAGATTTGTGTTTGAATGTGTGCCTTACATTTAAAGGAATAGTTTGACATGAGAGAGAAGAGATAAGAGAAGATTGATCATGTCTGTAAGTAGCTCAGCTTAGCATGAGGAGTGGAAAAGGGGGGAGGGGCAAAAAAATGTGGAGAACTATTTTAATCAAATCTATTTTTTTTTTGTGTGTCGCACAGAGGAGACCCCGACAGGAGTGATATCTGGGGAAACACACCATTGCACCTCGCAGCAGCTAATGGTCACATGCAAATCCTCAGCTTTCTGGTCAACTTCGGTGCCAACCTGTTTGCACTGGACAATGAATTCCACACAGCTATGGATGTTGCTGCTTCTCGGGACCGCATGGATTGCGTGCGCTTCCTGGATGCTGCTGCCTCAAAGCAGACCACCCAAAATGCCAAGAGGGTTGCCAACCAAAAGAGAGAGGCCATCAAAGATGCAGAGAAACGTGTGAAACTCTATGAAAAGATACAGAGGAAACACCAGAGCAGGATGGATAAAATGCAGCGTGAGGGAAGCATTCATGGGTCCGTTTCAGAGGCCAGCATGGCATCAACACTTTCAAATGGTGGTACCATGAGTAGCATCAATGACCAGTTCTCCAAGCTTATTGCTGCTGAGAAGTCTGGCTCTCTTTCAACTAGGCTCAAAGGCTCAATCCAGAAGAGGCTCAACAAGAGAGAAAAAGGTACGCTGCAGAAATCAGGACGAGATGGGAATGTTATTTTTCTTAAAAATGACAGCGGAGTGTCTGAGAAGCCAGAGTTTCTGGATGTCTTCAATGAGCAGGATGAGAGCATGTTGGATGAGGAGGGGGAAATGTTTGGACAGGATGGTGACAATGAAGAACCAGGCCAAGTGAAACAGTCCATCTTCAATCGACCCGGCCTTGGGGATCTGATTTTCGTGAAAAAGATGGGACTTGATTCAGAGGACATCCCAAGAGGAAACAACGAAAGTCTTGGTTACCTGGTTCAGAATGAGCTCTTTGAGGCAGAGGAAGACGCTGCTGACTTTGAAGGGAGTGGTGACACTGATCTGCCTTGGTTCCAGGAAGATCTGGGACTGGATGATGATGAAGATGAAGATAATGCTCCTTTAGATGTGTTCCTGTCTGCCATCTCCTTGACAGAGTTTACCCTTGCATTCAGCAGAGAGCATCTGGATCTGGAGGCGCTAATGCTTTGCTCTGATGAAGACCTGAAAGGCATTCGCATCCAGCTGGGACCCAGAAAGAAGATCTTGGAAGC
Organism: Acanthurus leucopareius; assembly: GCA_029814765.1. Classification (NCBI taxonomy): domain Eukaryota; kingdom Metazoa; phylum Chordata; class Actinopteri; order Acanthuriformes; family Acanthuridae; genus Acanthurus; species Acanthurus leucopareius. The sequence goes on along the minus strand of JAQMCX010000021.1, from coordinate 11,198,961 downwards.
AGTTGCACGCAGAAAGAACGCACTGGAGAATCCAGGCATCGTTAAGGACAGCTGCTTGTGATTGCAGATGAACACTAATTTATGATCCTGTAAATTAAAATGAACCTGTATTTTAAAAGATTCAGCACACTCCATCACCAGCAACAAATCCAACACTTTAAAGTGATCAAACTTACAATTTCTGGAGATTAAAGGGCATTATGCAATACACTGTTTATACAGTACAATCAATGTTATAAACAATTACGGCACTGGAGTAGTGTCAGGAACTCCAATAGTAACAACACAACAAAATGGTAACAACAAAAATAGTACCACTGTGTAGAAAAAGACAAGAGATGTTTTTACATAATTCTGATGTATCTCTTAAGGGTCAGACTGTTGACAGCATAATTGCATAAATAAATAAAGAGCATGTGAAAGATGTGTCTCCAATGTAATATTTAATGATGTGTGTGTATATAAGTCTATATCTATCTATCTATCTATCTATCTATCTATCTATCTATCTATCTATCTATCTATCTATCTATCTATCTATCT